>SRPP01000263.1:0-34945 GCA_018360055.1 Claviceps monticola
GCGATGATGAAGACGACGGAGAGCTCATTTTGAACTTGATAAAGCGATAAGAAGTAAAAAGTATAGCTTTAAGAAATGATAACATGCATTCGAAAGCTGTGGTAAAAAAAAAAAAAGTGTTGTTGACGCAACGCGCCGCGTGATGGGGTCCTTACCTCCAAGGCAAGCGCTAGATAGAGTATGTACCGCGCTAGCAGGGTACCAGAAACACACTATATCGTTTTAGGCAAATAGGGTGGTGATTAGACAGTTATTGAGGTGCTCATTAAGGTCTCCCCTAGGCTAGGACTAAAACCCTATCTATAAAAGCTGAGTCATGCATAAAGATAGTAAGAGATACTGCTGCTGTCGCCGTTTACAGGAGCCTGCCTTATCGAGAGTCGTGGCCCCTTGGAGCTGTGAAGAATCAATCTCAGTCATGAGAGATCTCTGCTTCAGAGAGCACTTCTGCCGGACTTGGACGCAAATCATGGTTGACGATACAAATATATATAACTATAAAGAAAAGAATGATAGTCTATCTTTATTCTCGCCGAGCGAATCCAGTGTCCGTGTATCGCCTTCATATTCTACTGGCAACGTCTTTTACTTGGCCCGCCAAGTTTACTGGCCCTCCCTGATCGTTCGCTTCACAATGTCCACGCACTCTGCCGGGTCTTCAAAGACGTGCCAAGCGTGGCGCGGAACGCCTTTGAATGCTGCCTCGAACCTTTCCGCTTTGTTTTTTCCATCTATACCGAGTTCAGCGATATTGGTAGCTTTTCTGATAAGAATGAGACGAATCCAGTTGGGAGAGCTTCGATAACTAGATGAACGACCATCAGCTGCTTGCTACAGACTTTGTGGGAAAGCGGTCCATGCCATCACATACATCTCGCCATAAGCCTCGGGGTCTGATTGTGTTGAATCTCCTATGGCAATCATCTTTCTCATCGGGAACCATCCGCATACCTTCTTCATCCGATCCACCTTGTATTCTTGCGTTCCTACCGTCAGTGCAGTAAGAAGCCCAGCTATAGTCTTCCAGCTTGAATCACGAAGGATGAGAGTACCCGGGGGATAGTATTGCTTTCGAAACTGCTTCAGGAAGGGGTAGAGATTATACGGGGAAGCAGAGAGATAGAACCATGCAGTGTCCTGGGGCAGAAACGACTTGATCTTGGCATAAAGCTCGGGCATTCCAGCGATTGGACTTGGTGTGTTGACAAACGTCTCTCTGAGTATTCCAACTGGGTCGCTTGTCATCGTGACTTTGATCGTGTCATCTATGTCTAGTTTCTCATGAGCATCACGCGGGGTTGAAATCGGAAAATGAAAACGTGGAAAGCTGTTTCCCATACCAGATATTACCCCCCATCCATCTCCACCAGCATAAAACGTCTGCATTTCGGTGATACTTCCTATGCCACCCCCAAGTTTGGTCGATGCGCTTACGAGCGAGCCCGTTTTACTGTTGGGAACAGCCACCAACTTCAAAGATAAACCATTCGCGCTTGATGGGCCCAGATTCAGTTTTGATGACTGCTGTACAGCAGTGACAATCTTTCCAGGACAGATATCCCATAGAAAGGGGAGAACCCTCTCTTCAATCCTCTTCCGCTCCGGTGCGTCGTCTGTCAGACCCACGGCGCGAAGTACTGACGATACCATGTCTATTACTTTCAGTTTATCATGACGCTTAAAAACCGCAGCAACAAACTCGGCTTGCCAGACTCCCTCGCAAGGACACTTGAACGCCGTATTGTCAAGAAGCCATACAATCTCATTGTCGGAGACGGGCTTGGTAAACGGGCGAAAAATGCTGAGTTTGGTAAGCCAGTTGGTGATGTCGGGCTTTTCTTGTGGGACCTTTGTGCTTTGGGCCTCCTGGAGGCTAGATTCGACTTTTTCGAATTCCTGTGCCTTCCTGGTTCGTAGCTGCATGACGCTGGCGAGATTCGGCAAACTGGATTCGTTATATGCCATTTTGAGGAAACGCGAGCTGAAAAACGAGCACTCTTCTTCATATAGTGCAGAACTAGTTTCGAATCAGATGGCGCCAGACTGAAGCCTTGTCTCGTGTCTGTCAGTTCCTAGACGTTTTCCAGTCGAAAGTGTCATACGCCTAGCTAGTTGTCGTGTCTTGTGCCCCAGGACTGTGGGCGAAAGACAACACGTTATGCCTCTAGTGGGAAGGACAAGCTGGAAGAGTATGGATCGCTCCCAGTCCGCGTGATGAGTGACCGAGCATGACCACATCTTTGACGATCTCTGTAAGGGGCAATGAAAACGCGCGACTGCTACAGCCGCATGTTCGTCTTTCCCGCCAAACTCTTCGCCAGCGTGCTTGCCTTCGAGCTAACTTAAGGGAAGACGTAGCATGAATCAAGGAGAGATCAACGGCGACTTTCCTTCCCTTTCGAGATCAAACGAACGATCTCGCTCCTGCAGACCTAACAAGCATATTCGTCACTGCCTTGGCGGTGGGCAGCCGCTGCCTCTTCTGCCTCCTGCCTGGCAAGTCGGACGTATACACTCGAGATGGCATGAGGGACACATCAAAATACCCTACTGCAATGAAGTGTGGTTCAGTTTCAAGTCGTCATCACAAGAAAAATCAAGGCCGAGTAAATCACGATTCGTTCATGATGGCGCCCCGTCTGTGTGGCACAGCCAGGTGACCACCTGATCAGCCGCCCTGCATCCTGGCTAAAAGAAATATTCAAGGCATGGGGCTAGAAGACGATGTGCACCTTTACTCATCTTTGAAACCACTACATATCAAAGTGCGTGATTAAGCAACATGCTGTGCCTTCTCAAAACGCAACATTGCTAGGTCTAAGATGTGGGATCTGGGATTACAGGTACCTACCTCCTGGTAGCTAAGCTGGACCAGGGTCCAGGAGTCCAATTTATTATGGGGCTCGCCAGAGCCAACACCAACAGCAACCCAACCACTTCAAGACTTCTTCCAAGCATCATGTTCTTCGTCAGCTCGCCCGTGATGCCCACATGTCGCAACAGCAGGCTTTCGCTTCCGTCGCAATCACTAACACTCAATGAACCGGGCTTTTGCTCGTGATGCGAGTTTGCCATCAGGTGCTGCGCTCGCTTTCGACCTATAGGTGCTATAGTGGGCCACCCATAAGCCTCATGCATCGCAACGTGATTGCCCAGCTCCGCAGTTGCTTGACAGCAGCTCAGATGACCTCAGCAAACCTTCTCGAATATTGTTAGTTGCTCGTGCTTCCGTCCTGGAGGGTACTGAGACCCTCAGGTATGCTCTCCCATCTGCGCTTTCACCGGAGAGGTGCATCAACTCCATCCTCTCCGGCGCCAGAAGACTCATCTTCAATCTCGTCCCTCAGTAGCAGCGTGCCACCGCAGGCACTGGACTCCGCCTCGCCTCATAATCCAAATCCAAATTATGCGATCCCTTCCAATGCGCCTCTTCTACCGCCGATCACGAGTATCATCTCCTCCGAGTTAGATCCGCGATGCGAGAAGCAAAACACGACTGGCCTGACCTCCGAAAGCCTGCCACAGCAGACACAGCGCTTGTCTTACAATGGTGATTCCGGATTTATCGGAGGGGCTGCTTTGCGGAACTATCGTCGGGATGTGGAAGCGCAGCAAATTCCGACTGGGAAGGACGCCGTGGCTAGAATAAGCACTACCCAATCTGAGGACAAATCACGACACCGCAATCATAGGAATCAGGAGGTCGCCACAGAGCTTCCTCTCAAACCGCATATGAAAAAAATAATGTCTTTCAACACACCAAGCGATGTTCAAAGAGCTCATTCCTCCAGACTCGGGCGACGGCCGGCCGGTGCTAGACTTCCTCCAGAAGCTCCTTTGCTGATGTCCAACCCCCCAGCTGCGGTGAGCGTCGAGACTCAGAGGGCCAAGAAGGGTCTTCCGTTCCTGAAAAATCCAATGTCCACACTGTTGATGAGGAAGAAGAACAATCAACCCTTGCCAGACCTACGTCCTATACTTTCAAAGAACAAAGACGAAGAACTGGCGTATGACCCTCGAATAAAAGGGACACGAGTTCATGATTTTAGCGCACCGCGCAAATCACGGGGGGCACACATAACGAGTTATTCTGTGCCCCAGATCACTGCAGGCACAACTTCTACAGCTGAACAGTTGATCCTCCCAGCACCCTCCACTGGTGCGACGGAAAATTCTTCTAAAGAACAAGATGGCGCTTCAGAGTCACTGAACAGATCTTCCATCCCAAGTCAATCGTCCAGACCTGTTGAGATTGCATCACGAGATACGTCGAGTAGCTCTACCTACTCCTCGAGCGACCAAGATGATCACGGAGTTGTTGACGCTGTCACGACATGCCCACCAGAACGAGACCAAGAAAGCATTATTCCATCAGGAGACGTTTCCGCTGAGGATGTATACAAGCCGGTCGAAGCCAAAGTCGGGGTGCTGTCATCTTCGGTACGGACCACTAGGTCGAGAAATAAGTCCCTATCAGAAACACATATTTCTGCAATTCCAAGACACATGAAAAGCACGTCATCCAGGTTTAGCTTCGATATGGGCGGAGCTGCAAAACAGGAGAAACTCCTAGAAGAGCGCCATCGACAGCGAGAACTCGCGCGCACAAGGACGTGCCATGATAGAATCCTTGATTCGAGGTTCGACGAATTTTATGAGGACGCTTTCGACTATGACACCATGATGGATGATGATGGCTTAGAGGAGAGAATACCGGGGGTGAACGCAGACTTCGAGGATGGTGATTTCCTGGAATCTAGTGACACTGACGTTGAAGTTGATCCTTGCAACGACCAAGAGAATTTTGCTGGTTTTGTCTTCCAACGTTCGATGACAGTGTCAACCTCGGCAAGCCCTCCCGGCTCTGGGATGGTGCTGACGCCTCGAGACGCGGACGGCAATCCCATCGCGGTCGTAATGTCGAATGAAACTCCCGAGACTTCGCCATTTGCAGACTTCTCTCAAGTTCATACTGTGTGCCACATGGATGGTGACGAAAAAGGTGCTGCCGAGTTGGGTGATTGTTACTCTACAAATAACGCTCTTTCTCAACGAAATAACGAAGACGACCTTTACTATGATGATGGTATGATAGGTCTGGAAGAAAATGAAGAAGAATACATCAGTTCTGGACATGGCATAGTGCCGCTAGAGACGAATGAGCAGCCTTTTGACGAATCCATATTTGATGACAATGACACTGATCAATTTGGACGTCCGGTCCCGGGAGCTTTTCAGTACGCTCAGTCTTTGCGACGGGCAACACAGCAGCATGACTTGACGCGAGAAAATGATTCAACATCACGTCTGTCTGCTCCTCCAGCGGGTTTACGCTGCAACACACACCTTTCCTTACGTACAGACGATTCGGTCCATCAAAGCACGGTGCGCGAAAACACTGATGACGCAAATCAGCCGCAGGACGCCGAGTCTCTAAATCACGGGGCCAAGTCTATTGCTGCCTATCAAGCGGCTTTAGCTGCTGCTGCACACAGAGCCGCCGCCACCGGGAAGTTCCGTCGGAGTTCTTCGTCGTCCTTGGCATCTTGCCTCGTGGAAGACGACCGTAGTCCCACGGTTGATAAAAATGACGATGAAGATGAACTTGAAGATGAACCTGAAGACGAAATACCCGGTTATGATACACTGGCTGATGACTTTGATCTTGGTGATGATGCCATCATCGCTGAAGCAAACGCAAGCGCGTTGGCCAATGATGCGGATGGATGGTATGGTCAGGAGTTTGGCTTTTATTCTACACCACCGACTTCACATGCAACAACTTCATACGCTGCTGGTGCATCCAGTCTCCAGGGCTATGAATACGCCAATGGGGGTTTCTTTGGTCCTGGAGGCACACATGGGCTACATCGGAGCACTAGTGGCAGAATGATCTCGCGCGAGCCAAACCTGACGCCTATCACGGAGAAATCCGAACATTCCAACCGCAATTCGCTCATGAGCTTAGGTAATCTGGCTAATAGCACATCGACTCCTGTCGTACAAAGTCCGGGGCTTGCTCAACTTGCGATGATGACCGATTCTCAGGACGATCAGATGACATTATCAGCACTTCTGAAGCTACGATCCAGGACCTGGGGTGGCTCTCAAGCGAGTCTTACTCCCAGCCGTGAAGGGTCTCCGCGCTCGGATCGCGGTGAAAGTACCAACTCGACCTGGCTTAGCAATCTTCTTGGGGCCGTGGATGGCCAAATCAATCATGCTCACGGCAAGAAGCTTGGCACATGCCTGGCTACGTGCTACGATGATGAATCGGACGACATAAGTGCTTCAGGAAGCCCTACCATGACCATGGCCACTGCAAGTTTCGATCATTGGCAGAGACCATCAGTTGGCCAGGAGGACCCGATGCCATCGTTGAGTGAAGATGGGGGCACCGACTCGTGCAAGTTATGTTCCGAGGTTGCGTCCGACAGCTGATGAAAAATCATTGGCATTAAGTGCCGAATCTCCTCCTTTCACAAGAGAACTCTTGCAATCTGCCAGATCATCCGATGGAGCATCATCGAGCTCGTGCCATGACTGCTGCTATCAGAAGCCAACGTCACACAGGCCCGGCTGATAGCATTTCTGGAATGTCGAACAAAAGTGAGACATGACAGGCTGGGTATAAAAAGGCTATACATATATGTAACGCATTATGGTAAAATTTGTAAGTGTGAAAGAATTACAATCGAACAAAAATGGCACTTAGTTGGCTGGGACCACTTTATTGACCGAGGTGAATTTGTTATATACATCATAGGATCGCGATCCGCTAGACCATGGAGAGCAAAACTTATTCGAGGCTTGGCTAGTCCGTATCTCATGCACGCGGGAAGGGAAATCGTCTAGTATCGAAAACACGCTCAGCAGTTTTGGGCGCCGAAGCTGAGAGCCTAGAAGCCTCGGAAGATTCGAGACCTCTATGAGCGAGACCTCCACGAGATCTGTCTGGCAACTGACTTGGCCAGCATGGCACGAGTGCAGGCTGTGGAGCAAACGCCAAGCATGGGCTCCCCGAGGCGGCATGATGATGTCGGCAAGCCAACATGACCCCTTCGGTGCGAGCAAACAAGTTGACGCGGCTTCTCAGATTTCTTGGGGTATGTTCGGGCTTTTCGGAGGATTGAATTTGGACAGAGAAGATAGACGATGGTTATCGTCGAAGTTGGAGTTATGTAGAATAGTGATACCCACGGGCCATGCGCATGTAAAAGAGTTCCTCAGTATTTGGTGGGCAAGCCGGGAGTGAGACGTTAGCCTGTGGCTTATGACTGGACTTTTTTTAAGTATGTATCTGCATATTTCGCCGATTACTTAAGTTACATGCAACCTGATAGGCACATAGTCTACCTTGGTCATGCGTAGTCAGGCAAGTCAGTAAGCAGCAATTGAACTTGGCAGTTGATCACAGCGCCGGGATCCACAGCATAAACGCCTCAATCAATAGGTTTTAGCGCTATAGTGCTCTGTATTCTGTGCGATGGTCACTGTAATGCGTGCACAGCGCAGTGCCGAGGCCCCAAGTCGGTGGCAAACAAAACAAAACACCACAAGACATTTGGAGACATCAGATGCCAAACCACGCGCCTCGAGTCGCCGACTCCCAATGTCATTGTCAGCCCCGCTGGCCATGCCTTGTGCCCTTCGCAGAGTCACCCGCCATCAGACCGATCGGGCTACCCACCCAACTCTCAACCCGGCCTTACTATTCCCCTCGATGGTGATGCATTCTTCGCCCCTGCAACGACTCAAAATCTGTTGTCGTTGTGCTGCTCAAAGCCTGTCCCTGGCTCGACAGAAAAGAGGACTGCGCCATGATGTCACTACATCACCAGTCAAGAGCAGCCATCAACACGAGAGAGCGAAACCCGGCGCAATGTCTCGCAGGCTAGAGCAAGCGACCGAGGACGCTCTCTTGTCAGGCGATGCAAGTGGAAGACGCGCCATCCAAGATGCTGGCTTCTCAGAGGAGCTAAAGGCGAAGTTATTTGAAAAAGTAGCCGCTGCCGAGTCTCAACACCAACAAGCATCGCACTCCACAGCTGGTGAGACTCCATGGACAGGGACCGAGAACACAGCCGACGCTGTACTTAGAATGCTTCAGGATGCCAAGAAGCCCATGCGAGCTGAGGCTGGTGCCAGGTGCCTGCAGCCACCCGTGGTTGTTGATACACGACTGCGGCGACGTCGTGCACCCCAAAGCCCGGGACAAAGAGCTGTCAATGCGCGTGATAAGGCAAGCATGTACGTCGGTATGGATATGAAGACCCTCAAGGGCCTGAGCGTGAGCGAAAGGGACGAGATGAAGGCAGAACTACGAGAGCGATTCGAGCCAGTAGCCAGGGCTGTTCCCGCCACAATCTCTGGCATAGCGGCCTTGGCGAACCAACGAATCGAGGATGCGATTGCTCGAGGGCAATTCAAGAATCTGCCGCGCGGTCAGGAGATGCCGCGTGACCCAAGAGCGGATAGCCCCTTTATAGATACGACCGAGTTCATTATGAATAGGATGATTCGGCGACAGGAACTCGTGCCGCCGTGGATTGAAAAGCAGCAGGAGCTGAGTAAGGCTGTCCGGGTCTTTCGGGAACGGCTGCGAAATGATTGGAAGAGGCATGTGGCTTATAATCCGAGATTTTCGGGCCCTGGAAGCTCAGACAGTGCTGGGGAAGAGATTCGTCGCAAGGATTGTACCGGTTTAGACACTGCCCATCAAATGATGGAGACTGTTGCTGGTACTGGTGCTGCGTCTGCTGCTGCCACCTCCACCACTACTACTACTACTACTACTACTACTACTACTCTTTTTCAACGACCTTACCGCGACCATGAGTGGGAAAAGACCGAGAAAGCATACATGGAGCTATCTATTGAGAATTTAAACCGCATCACTCGGAGCTACAACATCATGGCCCCCGAACTAGCCAGAAAGCCATACTTCTCCCTGGACCGAGAGCTGAACGCCTGTTTCGCAGATGTCGCCCCTCTCATTGCCCAAGAGATCAAGACCCGCGCCGTTCATCGACGCACAAGTACAGAAGGAACGGGCGGTGTCGGGAATCCAGCAGCGTCTACTTTGGTCGAAAGATTCGTGGGCACGGATAGTGTCAAGGTCCATCTAGAGGCAGGGGAGAAGGCGTATGGGCTGAAAGAGTGGTGGAGGGATATCTGGAAGAGGGATTGAGAGATTGGATGAGGTCAAGAAATCCATTCGGCTCGTGTGTACGGGATGAGGATGGAAGGGTGAGGGATTCTCGTCTGGCAGTAGCCTGGTGCGAATTTATCATGAGGAGTGTTAGACTTGTTTCCAGCAGGTCGGCGGGTGTTTGATATCTTACATATCATCATAAAGCTAGAGTCGGGTCAAAGGGGTCAAAACTTTTTGGCCCCAGGCTTGGGGTAAGCGGGACCGTTAGCGATGTGTGCTGGAGACTAGTCGGTAGGTAGCAAGATGATGCATTCCTGCGGATACTTATCCATCGACAGCTGAAGCATCTAGGCCTCTTACTGAGACTCATCAGATTTATTGGATATTTTTTCCTCTTCTTTGCATCACTGGCAGAACATAATTCGGCGACATGTGTGCTTGTGAACTGCGTTATATATAGCGGACAGCGGAGCATCACACTCGTTTCATTTTGTGCGTTTGCTCCGTTCATCAACTGCGCCTAGTGTGTTCCAAGCCAACGCTGCATTGTGCTCAATGAAGAACTTTGAAATCGTAGGTTATTGCCCTGGGCAGGGCATAGAGGGACCTCGTGGAGTAAGTTCATGACATGAGAGTTGCTGCCGCCGCTGCTGCGTGGTGCCGAGAAAAAGAGAAACTTGCCTTGACAGAGCTTGGGCGAAGAACGCTGAGTCTAAAAGTGGCTGGCCAGCTTGATGAAAACCTGCTCCACGGCACGAGCTCGCGGATGTATCTAATTGATGGCTCTGCAATGCCTATCTTCGACAGCGCAACCGGATGGTGTGTATTCTCCTTCTCATCTCGATATGGTGGCATTCGTCTTCTTTTTTTTTTATACATATTCATGCGATACTTTTTCTCGTTACAAGACGTCTATCTGATTAGTGTGCCTTGCCTTGCCAACCAATCTCTTGGCTCACTCATGGTTCAACGCCTGCAGAGGTAAGATACGTCCTTGTGACGTAGAGGAATGTAGTGCGCCATGATCCTGAGGACGGCCTTAGACATCGCTTGGAGTGCATTCAAGACATGAAATAGGTATCCTCATGTTTTCAGCATGCTGAGAAACGAGATTTGGTATATGCAGACGCGTGACGTGAACTGTCTTAACTCAAACATGTCTACATATGCTAATTCGTTATGCTCGCTATCCCGCTTGTGACTCATGATAGACCTGTGCGGAACACTAAAGACACTCGAATCACCTTCTCACATATCTATCATGGTAACTTATCGAGCGCAGCTGGTCCGTTTCAAACATTGAGCTGTGCTGTGGTGGATTTGAGAATGTACTGCTGGTACGGCGCGAGAGCCTTTTCCACCACGCCGCCGGGACCGCAATACTTGTTTACAATCTCAACACTGCGGCCAATGTAGAGCTCGGGTTGGAGCATGGAGTCGAGCTCGCCCCAAATAGGCTTGAAGTACTCATTGCCACGGATGCGCTCGATAAGATCGTTTGGCTTGCCCTGCGAGGTTTTGTCAGCACAATGGTTGCTCAACCGGAGGCTAGGAAAGCATGCAAGGAAAGCCCAAACATACTTCGTCCTTGACAGTACTTGCTGCTTGAACAGAGAGGACTCGAATTTCCTCGTGCGCCCTGATTTGTGTCAGCAAATGACCATCGGTAGTATTACGATGAGTGGTACTGACTCTTGCCGGGAAGCACCCTTTGCCACCAGCTTCATGATAATCTATTGATCGTCAGCAACGTAATTCCTATGTCGACTGGATAGATCTTCGACTTGTTTATTCAAGAGCAAGTGAGGTGACTTACAGTTTCTGTGACCATGAAAGGTAATTCCTCCAAGAAGCGACTGCGAATACGTTTCGGGTATACTACGAAGCCATCCGAGACGTTGTCAAGTCCAATGAGAATGGCATCGGCCAAAAGAAACATCTCGGGGATGTCAATTCCTGTTGAAGGTCAGCTAAATA
Source organism: Claviceps monticola (assembly GCA_018360055.1). Lineage (NCBI taxonomy): Eukaryota > Fungi > Ascomycota > Sordariomycetes > Hypocreales > Clavicipitaceae > Claviceps > Claviceps monticola. Next base: position 11,132 of record SRPP01000263.1, read on the forward strand.
CCCACGAATTCGTTTGCATCCCCGTATAGGACAGATGTTTCTTATTCAGGCGGGGGCACCAGTCGATGCGCAGCTTTATATGCATTGGTAGGAACACTTACGCCTGATGGCGGAGTCATCGAGAGTCCTCTCGAACCATTGCGTGGACATCGTATTAGCAAAGCTGGTTGGCTTTGCCATCAAAGCGCGAGACAATGAGCAGATTCTCTCGCTCCTCATCTTGTAAATTAGTCAGCGCTGCGCCCAAGGAGGAATATAATATGAACTAGACGTTTTCGCACTGAAAGAAGACAACGACAGGCCACACACAAAAAGAAGGTAGAAAATATCAGAAGCGCAAAGGGTAGAGAGGAGAGTGGGCATAAGGGAAAGAGTGGTGGTGACGAGGTCTGAGACGACCACCAACAGATGGACTTGGAAGATAGTGTCCCAGAGTCATCAAGGTGGGACTAGGGCAACTGAGACGAAGTTAGAATAGAAGATGAGACTTACCGGATTCCTCTTGTATGGCATGGCTAGTAAATATTAGCAATCTTTTACTGCGTGCCTTCGTACATTATGACGGATGAAGCCCGGAAGATGATCAGGGTTCGATGGGACTTGCCTGATGATCCGATTTGGCTCGCCTCTTTTGGCTCCTCAATCTCCTTGTTGCTCGCCAGCAACCGGATGTCGGAGCAAATCTTATGAGCACTGGCCGCCAAACCCGCGACTGCGTTTGCCACTATCAAGTCGACTTTGCGTGTGCTTCGACGAAAGATTAGCAAAGGCCCTGTGAGCCAACTATTGCGTAGCAACAACTCACTATGTCTGGGTTGAGATATCCTAGTAAGAGTCAGCAACGTTGCCCAGCATGAAGCAGTGGTTGTGTTAGAATGATGACTCACGTAGCATGCGGGAAAGCCAAACTTTTCACACAGAAGTTCGTTGAGCCTGTCACACTTGGTATGATCGCCTTGGAAACTGAAGATACAGGTGTTAGTACAAGTGCATCACATGCGTCGACCTGTTTCCGGCTTCCTCCTTCAGGTCAAGAAAAATACCAACATTTCCAAAAAGCTGGCCTGTGTTCCAGTTGTGCCTGTTGATGTTCAGATGAGTAAAGTTAATCAGAGGAAAGCTGTTGAACGCACCCTGTGCGCCTCGAAATCTGAGACCACTGCGCACAGCTTCGATAGCTTCCAAGTCCATCATAAGATCCTGGGCCCACTGAGCCGCTAGTGTTTCCATTAGAGATTGGCACGCCAATACGGCTGGCTAACTTGAAGACTCACCGCGGCGTCCAACAGTGATGGGTCTGGAAACATGTCAGTACTTCCGCATGAGCTCACTCCCGACCCGTACCAGGCCTGATAGAGCGAAAGTGAACTCAGGCCTTGTGATGACATGAAAGATGACATGAAAACTTACTGAGCACTTTGGAAATGGGTGTAGGCCAAAGTTGGTTCGGCTACATGCCATACCAGTCAGTCACGTTTCATCTCCGATAGCCCAAGGTGAAAACAAGGTCTCAGAGTCCTACATTTCCACTGGTTGGCAAAGGCTGCCAAGTTTGAAATAACCTTGGCCAACTTGTTCAGTAGGATATCAAGGGCATCACGCATTAAGATCAGCTCCGTATTGTCGGTTACGAAGCATGACGTGCTGCCAAGATGAATGATACCCGCAGCTGCGGGCGCAACAACTCCAAAAGCATGGACGTGCTGTCCTCATGTCAGATCCTGTGAAGGATGAGATGGAGGCGAATTTATGAAAAGACTTACAGCCATAACGTCCTGCATGTACAGATTTAGCACGTGTGGATTGACAACAAGTCTCCATATATACTAAGAACGACTCACATGACGTCTTCTCTTCTCTTCGATGCTTGCGGTCGCAAAGTCTTCGTCGCTAACGGTGAGATGAGCCCTCATCTGATCAAGAGCCTCAGCCGTCACTACATCGATTCCCAAACTTGCCTCGGCCTCAGCGAGTCCCAGCCAAAGCTTGCGCCAAGTGCTATGCCTAGATCTCTGGCTAAAAAGGCTAGTCATCTCATTGCTGCAGTAGCGACTTGTTAAAGAAGTCTGATACGTGTCGTAGGGGCTCTTCTGAGGTTCTTGAGCCTGGAGCTGCATGATCTTCTTTTGCAGCTCCTGGATTTGGGTTTGAGCGTCTTGAGTCTGGTCAGCCATTTTGGATTGGCAGTTTGCTTGTTCTTCGTTACAAATATCCGAAGGCTTCAACTCTGCTTGGCACGCGGGCATTTGTTGCGAAAAAAATTTGTCCAATAATTTCTCATGGGTGACTCGACTCATTGGACCATTTTTGTGGTAGATTAGGGTATGCATTTACGCCGACCGTCATTTAGCTAGGGTCTCATTGCGACCGGCGATTTTAGCCAAAACACGTGACCATCCGTCACAATGGTATGTGCTCCGTACTGGTACTGTGTGGTACATCATAGTTACATGCTTCAAGGGTGAATAATCGGTCGAAATTTGAGCATAAATAAGAGCTACTTCATTGAGTATTGATGGGACACCGTCAAGAGGCAGAGGCCACGCCTTCCCAAGAGGCTGCCCCTCGCAGGAAGGTTGGAAGGCCTCCAGGAAGCCGCAACCGCGTACAGAGCGAACGCCCTGCGAACGCCCTCGAATCATGACGAGGCTCACCAGAGCCACGAACGAGCGTGCACTATGGGATGAGACACTCCCACCGGCCCAACGAACCCCAACGCTGACCCCCGCGACATCGACGGCAAACCCCCTGACGGCAGGCACCGCCGTACCGACCCGATTATAATGGACGCCATCAAAATTATGTACTGGAACACGCGCAAACGCGCACAGCTCGTGCACTTGGCACTGAACTCCCAACCCGAGTTCAACGTGATCGCGTTTCAAGAGCCAGCGGGCATTGACAAGATTCCTCCCCCATTCCAGCCTTGGTCTTTTCCAACTAGCCGCGTATGCGGGGAGGACGGCAATCTATGTTCACAGACAACACGGGCCCGAGGAGTGGTCCAGCAGGACAGGTACGGACTGGTGCTCAATTGTTCTGAAAGGCATCGAGATCTATTCGGTATATTCACCCGCGTACGAGGCAGCATGGGTCACACCTATCCAGGAGTTTATGACGGCCCCGGTCCAAGATAGGAGCGTGTTCGTCGGATACTTCAACCAGCACCACCCCCTCTGGGACAAGGAAGGAAGGACTTCGCCGGGGAGCGACGAATTGCTAGACTTTACGACGCGCTGGAGACTTGGTCTTGCTACCCCCTGAGGGGAAACCACATGGAGATCACAAGGGCAAAGAGACAGCACCATCGACCATGCGTGGGCCACAGCAGATGTGGACGTCGACTTCTTGGGCGGGGCGGATCTTGCAGGGTCCGACCACGTGCCACAGCTCATCACAGTATGTATACGGAAATGGCAACCCTGCTAGGCCGGGTGAAAAACGGTTCTGCTGGGGAAGATGGATAAAGAGTTCGTGAGCGCGGAAACCAGGTCAAGATTCCAGACCGCCACCACCCCGATCCTCTCACCACAAGACCTAGATACATACGCGGATTGGATCGTGAGCGAATTGACAAACATCGCCACGCTCGCGGTCCCCAAGAAACCCCATGGTAGGCCCCGTCAGCAACCGTGGTGGAACGACAAGTTCCAGAGTGTGGTGAGAGCGGCGCGGCGAGCTCAGAGACAGTGGTGCGGCAGTAGAACAGAGGAAAACTGAAAACTTGCCCAAGAGGCGGAAGACGAGCAAACCAGAGTGATCAGGGACGAACGATGCAGCTCGTGGCGGAACGCGATTGCTCAAGCGAGAGCAGGACACAAAGGCCTCTCTCTGGGCACTAGAACGCTGGGCAAGACTTCGAAGCGGGATGCCCCCCGAGTTCCGACAGATCCCGCCACTACTCCGTCTATCTAGCTGGAAAGCACCGGGGCTTGACGAGTTGCCCGCTGGATTTCTCAAGGCCTGTGGCCCCGCCCTCACCAAGGCCCTGGCCCACCTACTTAACAGCAGCTGTCGCCTTGGATACTACCCTGCCCGCTTCCGCAAAGCAAAAGTTGTCATCTAACGCAAACAGGGCAAGAAACCGGTGGAATATCACGAGGCAGGGGGCTGGCGCCCCATTTCCCTCCTGAGTATAGTTGGAAAAGTGCTGGAAGCAGCGGTAGCAGCACGGGTCACCGCCGCAGCCGAGAGCAATGGCTCCCTCCCAGAGCTCCAGATGGGGAACAGAGCGAACAGGTCCACGGAAGTGGCCCTCAGCACTCTGACAGAAGTAGTACGAGCGTCCTGGCACCACAGAGGCATAGCATCATTACTACAACTAGACATCACTGCAGCCTTCGACTCAGTACACCATGGCCGACTCTCCCATCTCATGCTGGAATCGGGACTACCGTCCTGGATGGTGGCGTGGACCTGGGGATTCACTACTGGTAGACAGGCCTTCCTCCAATTCGAAAACCAAATGACAGAAGCGATATCAGTCCCCGCGGGGGTTCCCCAGGGTTCCCCCATCTCCCCCATCCTGTTCCTGATTTACATTGGTCCTCTATACGAAAAGCTCAAGGCCGCAGAACACACAATCACCCTGGGACTCTCGGACGACACCAATATAATCGCGTATGGACGAACGGTAGAAGAGACACAGGAACGCCTAGAGTCTGCCTGGAGCACTTGCCAAGACTGGTCCGTCGAGTCAGGGTTGAAGTTCAACCCACGTAAAAGCGAACTGCTCCACTTCACGAGAAGCAGAGAAGCAATTACGAGTACGGTTCGACTCGACTCGACAGTCTCGACTACCACGATCAGCCCAAAGGAATCCTCTCAGTTCTTGGGAGTCCATATCACTCGGAAACTGCGATGGAAGGGGCTCGAAAGACAGGTCAAGTTGAAGCTCAATCGACAACGCCTCGCCCTCACCGTACTCGCGGCGTCGACGTGGGGATGTCCTTTGCGAGAAGCACGCCTCCTATATACACAGGTTGTACGCAGCACAATGGCTTATGGCGCAGGAAGATGACATACCCACGCCAATTCAGGGAAAGTAGCGCGGGGAGTGGCGAAAGCTTTCGCGAAAGAACAGACGAAGTGCCTGCGCGTTGTGACCGGAGCATACAAAGCCACACCCGTTGCCATCGTCGAAACAAAGTCCGCGGTCCCGCCTGTCCATCTTTTCCTCGACTACATCAAGCGACGTTTTACAATAGAATCGAGGCGAACGGCATGGCAGAACTAATCCGACAAGCTTGCACGGCGGTAGCGAGCCACCTCCGCCGGCGTCAGCGACGGCCCCCCTTCACCCCACTCCAAGACCGACCGGCCCCCGACCCCGACCGGCTTCCGCCCGACAAGATCCTCGAGAAAGAATGGAGAGAGAGATGGCACAGAGACAGAGAGAAAGCCAGGGCCAGACGTCCCCAACGGACCATCACAGCGGCTGAACACAGGCCGAGCTTCCATTCCACGGGCAGGATCGTTCGCCTCCACCAACCGCTGATGAAACACGAATCTGCCGCTCTCATCCAGATGCGCACGGAAAAGATAGGTCTTCGCGGGTTTCTCTTCTCTCGCAAGGTACCGGACGTGGATTCACCTATGTGCGACTGTTGGGAGGGAACCGACGACTACTACCACGTTATTCTGGACTGCCCGACATTCGCGCACCTGCGCCCCATCCAACTCCCTGTCGCGCAACAGAGGATTCTGAAAAGTAAGATGGACTCATTTCACATGAAACTCTCAGCCATAGACTCTCAGCTACAGGAGATGAGGGAAGCGAACGCAAAAATGGCCCTCCGGCTCACACAAATGGACTCGCGAACCTACGATCGGTTCGACAACATGGACTCTCAGTACGATTCAATGTACTGTTGGTCCAACCAAATGGACTCGAGGGTCAACCGAATAGACTCTCGGCTCAATCAAACGGACACTCGGTTGTACCAAATGGGATCGAGCGTCAAGTCTCGATTCATGGATATGAACTCTCGGCTCACTGAGATGCTCTCGGACATGAACTCTCAGTTCGCGGAGACGAATAAAAAATATGTCAAGTCTGATATTAAAATGGAGGCGCTGTGAGTAGAATTTTGCTGTAGAAAACCCCTGCTACTGGATAGTTCTAAGGGCCAGATCCAGAGTGTCAGAATAAAATAAAATAAGGGTTGGTATAATTCCACCGTCCACTTTGGATAATCCCACCGCCCATTTTGGATAATTCCATCGCCCTAAGTAAGCGACATAGTATTTTAGTGAAGCCACTGCAAAACAATAAGTCACTGAATTTCCCTCCCTTTCGTGCATAGCCTCTCTAATTCAACAATTTCTTCCCTCAAGGCCCGACACAACGACGTCACCTCGCCTCAAATCATCGCCAAAGACGCAAACATATCTCAGGATTAAGAATTGATGATAAAGTTAGAGTGCATAAAGTGAATACAACTGCACCTTGAGATATGTACGGCGTCTTTGGCGATGATTTGAGGCGAGGTGACGTCGTTGTGTCGGGCCTTGAGGGAAGAAATTGTTGAATTAGAGAGGCTATGCACGAAAGGGGGGGAAATTCAGTGACTTATTATTTTGCAGTGGCTTCACTAAAATACATACTATGTCACTTATTTTAGGGCGGTGGAATTATCCCAACCCTTAGAATTTGTGCCATATGCGATTTACATGTGGGCTGGGTGTGCGACCGTGTGCCGGTATACGGGCGTGAGGGTATTCGGGTGTATAAGTCCGTACAACCCATCTGGCTAGCGCGCTTGATTGCCACGGAGTAAATTCACTTTTCAGAAACTTTTCTGTTGCGAAAACTTGCTTGGCGAATATGTAGGTACATATATGTATGTACTTAGTTTTACTCGGCAGGAGACCTAGGAGGTATGTATGTAGTTAGGTAATGTACGGAGTAGTAAGTACAGTCTACAGAGTCTACTCCGTCGACACGGGCTACCTACGGAGTACATCGTACCTCGGAGGAGCTTCGTCTACCTCGCTCAGTCCTCCGCAGGCTCCTGGCGGCTAAGACTGTACACGGGGATTTTGCCTGGTATCACAGGAAATTCAAGCACGAGGACGCGGTGCTCAATTGCTCTTGTGGTCACTACAAGTCCCCCGAACATTTGGTTTACTGTCGTAAGGCCAAGAAGGCCTTCAAGGACTGGCCTTGGCCTGGCGACTCCAGGCGAACACTACCGCAGTCGGATTCTGAACACCCGAAATACCTGTCGTGGCTATTAGAGACGCCATGAGCGTTCCACAGGTTTTTGGAAGCGACTCGGGTTTTCACGGACATTTGCCCCAGGGGATAGGGGAAGTTGGGCTGCTCGGGTTTTGATGGGTTGCTGATGGTGGGGATTTTATGGTTGCTGTCCTGCTCTTTCTTCTTCATTCTTGTTTTCGTTAAAATTTTGTGGCTCTGTTTTTCGACCGAGGGTCTCGGTCCTGACTCCAAAGACGCGCTTCATCGCCTTCTGCGACACTCTCACCCAGCAGGAGATTGCTGTAACCGGCGACAGCAGCGGCTCATTTTCTCTTATTTCATCAAACTACCTACGGAGTGTGTACACAAGGTCCCGGCCCCGGAGCGCAGACAACAAGTAGGTACATAGTTACGGAGTACACTAGGTACAGTCTGCGACTCATGCGACTCATGCGACTCGCGAGTACCTATGTACTTATTTTATTAGCCCGTCTCCTCGTGATCTTCAGGCTTGGACAATCCAAATTCCTGGCGCTCTGGACAAATCATGCAATAAATGGAGTCCGTCAGGACTCACGGAAAAGAGGCGATGAATTTGTATCGGCTACCTGTTCGAATTGCTGTCCACTGTACTTCGTACCCGCCATTTGCCCATCCCAATGTGAACTGGTACACGTCGTGATGGTGGAGCGGCAGTCGGGGGACAAAAAGTCGCCGATGTCTATTATGTATTTTGAAAGAGCATTACTCCGCGAACTGTACGGGTTTACTCGGCGAACTGTTTTTGCCAAAATGCTCCATATTTGTCAGGGTCCTTTGTACCTCCCCGCTCCAAGACAGTGCTTCACGCAATGCACACTGCCGACACCGTTTTCTTAACGTTTCCAAATACCCAGGACTGATGAGGCATGTATCTTGGGGAGGAGTGGGGGTTTCCTTTTCATTCCCAGCGCACCATCCAGCGACTGCCGCGCCGATCACCGGCGAGCAGAAAAACTTTGAGTATGTATGTAATAGGAACCGCGGTCGGACCAAATCGGCCCGAGGCACAGCTCCACGATAGCAGAGAGGTTTTCCTCCCTGTCCTAGGGTTTTTCCTCTTTGAGTCATCATGTAGAAGTTCTAGAACTGGGCAAGCTCAGGCCAGCCTAGCTAGTGTATTTAAATAACAATAACGTTTCCAAATAATCCATCTACCCATCCAGGTACCTGTTCATTTAACATCACCAAAATCATCAACGTCGCACATCATGATGGGACTCTCGACCTGCAAGAACGTTTACCGTGCTGATGGCTGAAAAAGTCCCTGGTAAGGCTGATCATCAACTACCTAAAGATATCAACTAACCATGACTTCAAGGACTACAGTCAGCCACTCCTCCGAATCCAAGACCCTCATTGCGTCCGTAATCGCAACCTCCGTGTTCGGCCTCGCAACTCATTCCACAGAACTGCCGCAGTTTCAAACCTGTTTTCGAGTTGCTGTCAGTCATACAGGCTTTAGCGTCGCGGCCGACCCTTGAAAGCGATCCCGATGTGCCTCAACCGTCCCGTCCCATGAGCCATGAAGACACGATGGTATACCCCCTGTCGCAGAGTTCCTCGCTGCCAAACTCGCTACAGCCCGTTGTTGCGGCGCAGAGGCAGCCGACGCGCCGCCGTGTAGCCGATTTTCGAAGCCAAGCTAACGTCACTGACTCACAGTTTGTAAGTGACAAGGCAGAGACATTGCGTGTCTCGAAGAAACAGGAACATCACACGAGGTCGCGGACGAGACAAGGGGTGATCACGGCCGTCCTCATCTGTGAAGGCTACGAGAACCAGTGGCTCAGCATCGCAGGATCCGACCACTCACAGTGAGGACGGTGAAAGCGAGTATTCCATCCCGGCTACGCAATCGATCGAGTAGGCGCCTGGCCTATTTGCCCAATCGCGAATTTGTCATGGTTCAAAGCAATGATCGAAGACACCGGTGGTGTATTATTTGAGCGAACTGAGTTGCGTCGAGCCTTAAAGCCCAAGGCGCATGTATACTGTTTGTGATTTTAATTCCCACTGTAATTCGCCGAGGTACGAAGCAGCCGGGGAAATATGGAGTATTTTGGCAAAAACAGCTCGCCGAGTAAACCCGTACAGTTCGCGGAGTAACGCTCTTTTAAAATTGAGCCAAGAATGTTGCGACTTGCCACTGTGCCAGCGCCTCCGAAGTGCCCCACTACTCATGTCGGAGTATTTAGGTACAGAGTACTCCGTACCTGTCTATGTACCGTGGTTGCGAGCTGAGTTTTGGGTCTCGTTACAGTTTACATCTCGTACCTCGGAACTTAGGTCTGGCCTCAATGGGTACATAATCATATGTACAAAGTTAATTACCACAAGTAGATCCTTGGTCAGTCGAGAACTCGATAGCCTGGAAACTGGAGGTATGTAATTATGTATTACATATGTACATATGTACCTAGGTACCTAGTTACTTTATGCCAAATCGAGCTTGGTCCCCTTGTCAGTCTTGTCTCTGGTGTCAGCTGCTCGTCCGTCCATGCTCCTAATCCGAATCGCCAGCCGGCACACACGTACAATTCGGTCGGTATCCGTAAGATTTGTGACCGCGCATATCAGACGCTTCATGTGCGTCGCGGCCAAAGCATATCTCTTGGTCTGCCAGCATTTTCGATTCTACATTCCGCATGCTCGGTTGGTGGTCAAAGCATAAATTGCCGAGCCCCCCTTTTTCCTGCCCCCCTTTTTGTCTTGGAAGAACAAGAGAAAATACAAAGACTTCAGAGACGTAAGAGGGGAGAGAGTGTGTGTTTCATACCATGAGTTCCAACAATGAGGCGTTCTCTCACAGTGAGAGTGAGCATCGTCAGCCTCCCGAAGTCACCCGGGTTGATGACAATGGCCAAGGTCACTCGGTTCTACCCAATGCACATCACGACGTTATCGCAAATGCAAGGTCCGCCGCCGCAAAAGAGCAGCGTATGACACTTTGGCAAGGGCTCAAACTATATCCAAAGGCTGTCTGCTGGAGTCTTCTGATATCCACCTGTATTGTCATGGAGGGCTACGATATCAGTCTTGTCAACAACTTTTGTGAGTTCATGTTCTCTTGGATCTGCGCAGGATCTTGCCTGCGTTATAACGAGCATATGTCGAAGCACTGACTAACTAAGCATGTATCTTTCATGTCGAACTTAGACGCATTTCCCCAATTCACTCGCAAATATGGTGAATTTCAGCCCAAATCTGGCACGTACGAGGTCCCTGCCCCTTGGCAAGCTGGTCTAAGCAATGTGAGTGGCCGGGAGTCCAGGTTTGCTGTTATATGTATTACCCCCCCCTCCCTCTGTTCTTGGAGAGTATTTCGTCGTCATTTTTCTCAACATTCGAATGCCGCCGGGTCGTTATTGATAGTGCCGCGGCTCCCGTCGCTGACGTCGCAGTACAGGGTGCTATTGTTGGCGAGATCATTGGTCTCTTCATCAACGGATTTGTCTCAGAGAGATTTGGGTATCGTCACACTGTCATGACCTGTCTTGTGCTCATCACAGGGTTTACCGCAATCTTCTTTACCGCCCCAAACGTCCAGACACTCCTGGTGGCTGAGATCTTATGTGGTATTCCTTGGGGAATCTTCCAGACATTGGCCGTTACATATGCTTCCGAAGTATGCCCCGTTGCTTTGCGCGGTTATCTGACGACCTACGTAAATTTTTGTTGGGGCCTGGGACAGGAGATTGGCATTGGCGCCATTCGCAGCATGCTGAACCGCGACGATGAGTGGGCGTACCGTATTCCTTATGCATTGCAGTGGATTTGGCCACTGCCTCTATTCATAGGCATCTACTTTGCTCCTGAGTCCCCGTGGTGGTTGGTTCGCAAAGGAAAGACACATGAGGCCAAACAAGCGCTTCTTCGTCTGACCAGTCTCGACAAGGAAACAGAATTTGACGCTGACGAAACAATTGCCATGATGGTACACACCACAGCTTTGGAAGAGAAAATGACTTCGGGAGCAGCGTACTCGGACTGCTTCAAGGGCGTTGACCTTCGAAGAACGGAGATTGTTTGCATGACCTGGGCAATTCAGAACTTGAGCGGTAACTCGTTTTCAAACTACTCGACATACTTCCTAAAACAAGCGGGACTGTCAGACAAAGACGCGTATTCTTTTGCACTGGGCCAATACGCTATCAACATGATTGGAGTTTTTGGGGCTTGGGGCTTGATGACACTTGGCATTGGAAGAAGATCTCTTTATCTATACGGGCTATGTGGGCTCTGCGCGATGCTCTTCATCTTAGGTTTCTTGGGGCTCGTGCCCCATGAGCACCGACAAGCAGGGTCTCTTGCTACTGGTAGCATCATGATTGTTTGGGCGCTGTTCTATCAATTGACGGTGGGAACGGTTTGCTATTCTCTCGTGGGCGAGTTATCCTCTCGCAGACTTCAGATCAAGACTGTAGTGCTGGGAAGGAATCTTTAGTAAGTGCAGAAGCACGTGCATATGTCAGACTCTTCAGCGATCACTTCACTAACCTGATGACCCTTAGCAATATTGTAGGAATAATAACGAGCATCTTGACGCCGTACATGTTGAACCCAGGTGAATGGAATTGGAGCAACTATACTGGCTTTTTCTGGGTTAGTGCAAACTCTTGACTCCTTTCGTGCTTCATCCAGAAGCAAAATGTGCACGTCGCAAATCTCTGACTTTTTCCTCGCTGTCTATGATCATGGGCACAGGGCGGCATCTGCTTTTGCTGCATTATATACACCTACTTCCGTATCCCGGAGCCCCAGGGGCGCACGTTTGCCGAGTTAGATGTCTTATTTGAGCGCGGGGTTTCTGCCAGAGAATTTTCCAGCACAGAGGTGGATGTGTTCCACGAAACGGTGGAGGATAAAGTGATGAATCAGTACGATTTGATCGTGGAGCCTCGGACTGACAAAGGACCTGAATTTACATAATGCAACCGCGTTGATTTCTAAAATTGACGGAGATTGATAGGGTGGCAGCATGGAGTCTGTAGGACTGTACCTAAACGTGGATAATGCAGGCATATGTAGATGGGTACCTGGGCCGAATGTGATGCTCAATAATGGGAGATTCAAGGTTGAGACCGTGGATCGCAATACGCTGACTGAATATTGTCCCGCGGGATTTGTAGACTTGTCGACACATTGATCGACTACATACCTATTCATAGAGGCGTGTTCTCTCCGCTACTCTCTACTCTCTTCATATCTTGACGAATCCTACGATATGGAACTATGTATCATTATTTAATATGGAGTATAAAGAGGCAAAACACGAAATGTGCGCCTCCGCCACGCGTCGCCGCACAATTTCTTCAGTTTTGCCTAACAAGGGTACGAGAGGTAGTTGTGCCTTGTACGGAGTACGGAGTCATAGTGATTATGCAATAATCGGGCACAGGGTGACAGCAAGTGACTATGTACGTATATACATAGTACCTGTGGAGTACATGGACAGAGGGGTATGTATCCCTATTTTCGCCGTAACTTTTTATGCCGTAGAAGGGGGGCGCATACTATTAGTAGCCGTAGAAGTGATCTTTTGATACGGCCACTCCTCTCTGCCACACCCTCTCGCGTACTTCGCTCTCGACGCGACGCGGTCGAGCATAATTTCTCACTCTTACAACCCAACATTCATTAACATCAACTTGCCGTCAAAATCATCAGTTACGATTGAATTCTCATCAAGGTAATTCCTCAACTTCAACTTCATCATCGTCATGTCTTTCAATCCCTATTCTGAGCTTCACGCCAACACAACCCTTGACGAGTATTGATGGAGGGTAAATCCAAGATTTGCCTCCCTCTGTGCAGTTTGATACTGTGGACGAGCTTTTTATCTTCCTACAGCAATGGGTCCTTCAGAAAGGAATGCCCTTTTTTCAAGGACGCCTTGAGCAATTATCGCACGATTGACGGGCACCTCTCCGCAACGTACGTCAGGATTCGTTGTGATCGTGGCTTTCAAATACCATCTCAATATACGGGCGTGTCGAAAACTTTGTTGTTTTGTGTCTGTGTGTTGCTGTTTCTGTCACAATTCCCAACGTGGTGTTGAGTGTGCGTAGATACATAGCTAATCAGGAGCCCAACCATGCAACCATTTCATGCCTTTATGGTCGGTGTTGCGGCTGTGAGGAATCGGATATCCCTACCGACCCGACCAAAAGGTCAGAACAGTAAGCTGATGAGAACCAGCTTAGTGTGGGATACAGAGTAACTATATAGTTGTAGGTACAGTGCAACGCTCAGAGCTCGCTGAGCCGTCACAACGACATCAGGGGTCCCCTGCTAGTCTCCTCTAGCTCGGTACATTGTCACAGGAGTCAAGTTGGAAACACAAGATTATGCCGCTTGAAGTGGATTTTTATATCGAATTAGGAAACTATATCCACTTTATTCCGCAAAGTCGTTCAAAATAAATACATTCTGACACTCTGGATCTGGCCCTATCCGTCATCGGCTCTCTTCCCTCTCTCTCTCGATTCAAGCATCACGCCTCTCTCCCTTTCCATTGATCTGCCGCCCTGCCAATTCCGCTTGTCCTTTATTGTCCCAATATGATGTTGTCTACGCTTCGAATTTCGGCGCGTCAAGCCATCCGGCCAGCTCCCGCCAGGTTCGCACCTATTCGCTACGCATCCACGTGGTCGGCCGTCCCGCAAGGCCCTCCTGTAAGTCCATGATTGACTGGCTATTCCTCCGCATCGCGCAACATGCTTTTTGTCGCTCAGGCAACATTCTCCCTCCTTACTTCTGCTAATGTATTGTCCATAGGATGTGAGTCAATCTCGTCCCCATCTTCGTCGTCGCGATTGAGCTCACGAATCGTACCTTGTGCTGAGAGTCGGCACTCTGCTTTCCTCTTGTATAGGCCATTCTAGGTTTGTGCTTTCCCGCTGTCACATCGTTATCTTCGCGATTGGGCCTTTGTGCACTCTAACCGTATCTTAAACTCAGGAATTACCGAAGCCTTCAAGGCCGATAAATCTAATCAGAAAATCAATCTGGGTATGTCACCCGATACCTGTCACGCCGTGAAGGACGCAGTGGACGCACTTCCAGAATGCTTTTGTGCCATAGTCACTATTATTCCCTTTCCCTTCAATTATTGAATTGTCTTATGCACTCTTTGCAAAATCGACGTCTCACATCCTCTGTAGGTGTCGGTGCATACCGCGATGATCAAGGCAAACCCTATATCCTGCCCTCAGTGCGCGAGGCGGAACACAAGGTCATCAACGACAAGCTCAACAAGGAATACGCAGGAATTACTGGCGTTCCCCAATTTCCTGCCTTGGCAGCCAAGCTTGCTTACGGAGCCGAGTCTCCCGTCCTTGACCGTGTAGCCGTCACTCAGTCCATTTCAGGCACTGGAGCTCTGCGCCTCGGCGCTGCTTTCCTCCATCGATTCTTCCCCGGTGACAAAAAGATCCATATTCCTACACCTTCATGGGCGAACCACAAGGCTGTCTTCAGTGATGCTGGTCTACAGGTTCAGCAGTACCGCTACTACAATAAGGATTCGATTGGTCTCGACTTTGAGGGCATGGTTGCGGATATGAAGGCTGCACCCAAGGGCAGCATTTTTCTCTTGCATGCATGCGCACACAACCCTACAGGCGTCGACCCTACCGTCGAGCAATGGAAGCAAATTTCTACCGTGATGAAGGAGCGTGACCATTTCGCTTTCTTCGACATGGCCTACCAGGGTTTCGCCAGTGGTGATACTGACAAGGATGCTTTTGCCGTTCGTCACTTCGTCGAGGAAGGTCACGAAATTGGCCTATGCCAATCATTCGCCAAGAACATGGTAAGCGAAGCCCTATTCCTTTGTTCCTTTGGTTTTCCATTGAACTGGTCTTCTGCGTCATTTTACGCCCGTAAGCCCCCGTGTAAGCCCCTTTGGCTATGAGGGCTAATCATGTATTTGCATCCGTAACGATAGGGTCTCTATGGTGAGCGTGTTGGCGCTTTCTCCCTCGTCTGCGCTGACGCCGCAGAGAAGAAGGTTGTTGACTCTCAGCTCAAAATTCTCATCCGTCCTCTCTACTCTAACCCCCCCATTCATGGTGCTCGCATTGCCACCGAGATCCTAAACAACCCCAAGTTGTACAAGCAGTGGCTTGACGAAGTCAAGGGTATGGCTGATCGCATCATCACTATGCGCGCTCTCCTGAAAAAGAATCTGGAGAACCTGGGCTCCAAGCATGATTGGTCGCACATCACAAGCCAGATTGGCATGTTCGCTTATACCGGCCTGACTGCTGAGGAGATGGAGAGACTTGCCAAGGAATTTTCCGTCTATGCCACCAAAGATGGTCGTATTTCTGTTGCTGGCATCACTACGGAAAATGTTGGCAGATTGGCTGAGGCTATTTACAATGTCAAGGGTTGATCGATTGGATCCACACCACTTTTGCAACTTTTAATTTTTTTGGTTTTGGAGGGAGGGGAGGGTTGGGATATCCAAAATTCCAGGCATGCATTACATAATAGTAAAGCATAGATGTGACCCAAATCGAAGAATAGACTCCCGGACGACTTTATAATAAGTCGACTGTCCTTTTTTATTTACAGCCTCTGTTGAAGTCGGGCTAGATCTTTCTTCACATCTTCCATCTGGCTTTCCATTTCACGATGAATCCTTGCCATCTCTCTCATCGTCTTCTCTTTGTCTCTTTCTGATTTGTCGCCAACGCCATATTTGGCCAGCTCTTCCTGTAGACCTCGTATGCGCTCTGCAGCACGCATTTGCGCGTCTTTTAGATAAGAGGAGTAGTTGGCGAGCGCGCTGATAGCCTCTGGAGCATACATGTCTTTACTGGTGGTATTCAAAGCAACTTTGGCGCCAGCCTCCGTCAGTTGAACATCTTGAGAAACGTTCAACGCTTGTAGCTCGAGTCTCCTTGAAGCAGATCCGTGTTTGGATTCAAGAGTCCGAACAAGCAGTGCCAAGATCTGCGTATAGGACTGCAACAGCTTTGTCAATAACACGAGGGCCTCTAAGCGATTCTTGGTGAGAGCAGATGTCGCTTCGGAGAGTTCTGCAGCGAGAGCAGCAAAATCGTTTGGCAGTGCCGGAATGTGGCGGTGAAGATAGGAAGGATTTTTCGACGGATGAACAACTCGGGCGACATCGATCGCGGCGTTATGCAGAGTTTCTGAGACGAGAGCACATACTTCGGAAATATGGCTTTCGAGCTCGGAAAGGGGCGGATATGAAAGAGCCGTGGCTGCATCGTCCGGGCCGATGCATTGATCGTTATCTATCTTGATGAGAGAAGCCAGCAAAGCAAGAAGATCTGCCAGGGGATGCTCTGCTGGTTCCATCCTCAGTCCAGTTGCGGAAGTCGCCTCTTCTGATAGACGTTTGGATGTGGGCTCGGGGAGTGAGACGGTGCTAATGGCCCATTCCAGCAAGTGGGTTTCTGCGCAATCAATTCGAGCTTGATGTAATCCCTACGCGTAGATGAACGAGCAAAGCGCGGAAAAAAGACACGATACACGTCAGAATTTGAAGATTCGCGATTCATTTTTTTCTTGAACAGAAGTCACGGCAGCCATCTCTTGAATTTCTTTCTCCCCTTTCTTCTTCCTTCTGTTTCGGATCTTTCCCGCATCCCGGAGAAGATGAATGGATTGATGAACAATCCGCTGCAGCCTGTAGTCGACGACAATGGCATTGCATCAGGGCCAAGAAGTACCACATACAGACGCGAGTCCCCCATTGGTGTTTTTCATTTTGTAACGACTTACCTGTTGTACAGCATCTCCTTCAGGTATGGAATTATCGTGCTTGGTCGATCCGTCTGGATTCAGGGCCTTTTCCAGTAGCATCCGGTACAGCTTGGCAAATTCTGGATTGTCTCGAATCGTTTGCTCGTCCACTGGTGGCAACATTGTGTAGCAGGCGTAATTTAATAATCACGATGTTGTGATTCTTGCGTCTTTGGATGCAAGAGCTTAAATACCTAAGAAAGGGTATGCCCCCGCGACGTGTGAGTGGGGCTGGTCTCGATCGCGAAGGAACCGCGCAGTCACCTGACATGATGTACAACTTTTTGCTTTTTTCCGGGGTTTTGTGCAAACTGCAAAAGTATGGCAAAGACAGTAACTACTTTAGTGTCTGCCCAATCCTCAGTGCACTGATGCCAGCAATCGCGACGAAGAAGATACCCCAATATCGATTCTCAATCTTATCGTTGTCAGGGACGGCCCAAAAGAAAACATGTGGACAGCTGCCCCCCTGAGCTCCGTTCCGCGAGCCGTGTCTCGTTCCACGACGCATATATCGGCATTTTCAAAGGCGATTCCTTCATCATCGTCATCGTCATCATCATCATCATCAATGTCATCGAACCCCTTTCCTCTTTTGTCTTCCATCTCAACAGCAGCAAGAACATTAATAGGACGACCAAGATGCGATGGACCTCTCCTGTCCCTGTCACGATCCTTCACGACCTCGGCCCCCCAACTTACCAAGACGATCAAACCCCATCTCTTGCCCACCAAATTAATTCCCCCTTACCCCTTCGGTGAGCGCCGGGTCTACAAGCAATCCAATCATGGACTATATGGCAGTGCCAGAATCCGGTTCGGCAACACCGTGATGAGGAAGTGGAACACCAGGTCACCTCGTTTCTGGCGACCAAATCTCCATGTCAAGACATTTTACTCTCCCGCGCTAGGTGCCAACATCAAAACAAAATTGACACTTCGGGTACTCAAAACTATTCGACGAGAAGGGGGCATTGAAAATTATATTCTCAAGAGCAAGCTGGCGCGTATCAAGGATCTTGGACCCAGTGGTTGGGCCCTGCGCTGGATTCTAATGCAAACCCAAACCGTTCAGAAGCAATTCAACGAAGAAAGACTCACGCTGGGCTTGGAGACTAAGCCCATCAAAAACAGGGATAATCTTATACAGTTTGCGCTCGATGCGGCTACTCCTGGACCGCTGTCTACGCGAAGCTGGGCAACCCTGCAAGGACTGCGAGCTGTCGGAGCTGATGCTTTTGTTTTGGGAGACGATGGCTCGGAGGCTATTGAGGCTGTCAAAGAGTTGTCGGATGAAGACGAAGTTGTCCTTCTTCAAGAACTCGAACACGACGATGTGGCTGAACATAATTCGAGTGTCAGTGTCAAGTCGCCATAATCTGCCAGTTTGAACCCGCAACCTCATGCTGTAATTTTAAAACCCTGAATCTCAAAGTATTATAGGAAACAGCCCTTTTCAAGTTAAATTCAAGTAAAACTCTGCCTCAGCCCTCAGATCACAGTTCTTTCGGTGCTTTGGCCACACCGAAGGATACGTTTCTAGTGTTGGCTGTAAAGTGCCAGTCTAAAAGCGCAAATCCCACCCAATTTTTGGCCCCATTTTAGGAAGCTCTTCAGCAACGCTTTGGACATCTTTGTCACCGCGCCCACTCAGGCAAATCACAAGGTCTTCATCTTTCCTCATCGTCTTAGCCAGTTCAATGGCACCGTAAATGCCATGAGCAGTTTCGAGAGCCGGAATGATACCCTCCAGCTGGCTCATGATGCGAAACCCTTGGAACGCCTGAGCATCTGTGACCGCAATGAATTTCGCTCTTTCGTTGTCTTTCCACGAGCTGAGCTCCGGCCCGACTCCTGGGTAATCCAAGCCAGCCGATACAGAATGAGTTTCTGAAATCTGCCCATTGGCATCTTGCAAAACATATGTCTTCACTCCGTGAAGCACACCCTTTGTGCCTCCAGACAAGGTAGCACTGTGTCGCCCAGTCTCGACTCCATCTCCGCCCGCTTCAACTCCTAGAAGCTTAACTGAGAGATCTTTCGAAAACGGATAGAACATGCCCACCGCATTACTACCTCCGCCAACGCACGCAACAACGGCATCCGGCAGCTTGTCTCGCTTTTCCAGCATTTGCTCTCTGGTCTCGTTACCGATGACAGACTGGAAAGTTCTCACAATAGTTGGAAATGGATGAGGACCAATCGCGGAGCCAATAATATAATGAGTGGTGTCAAGATCAACGACCCAAGCACGTAGAGCTTCGTTTACCGCATCACGAAGTGTCTTGCTCCCGGCCTCGACAGCCACGACTTTAGCACCTAGTAATTTCATGCGAAAAACATTGAGAGCTTGGCGGCGGACATCTTCCTATGATGGTTGTCAGTCAAATTGGTAGAAGATGAGTCAGACCTTTACTTTACTCACAGCACCCATATATACCGTGCACTCCATACCGAATTTGGCGCAGATCGTTGCTGTGGCAACACCATGCTGCCCGGCGCCAGTTTCTGCAATGATCTTGGTTTTCCCCAAACGCTTCGCCAAAAGAAGTTGGCCTAGGGCATTGTTGATCTTGTGACTGCCTGTGTGGTTAAGGTCCTCTCTCTTAAGCCAAATGGTAGCACCGCCGGCGTGTTCAGTCAACCGGTCCGCGACGTGCAGACGGGACGGTCGTCCCATGTAGTCGTAGTAAGATTGATACTCTCGCCAGAATTCAGGATCATCCTTGATCTGATTGAATCCTTCCTCGAGCTGAGACAAGCAGTCCATCAAACTCTCGGGCACATACTGACCGCCAAATTCGCCAAATCTCTCGGGTATCTTGCCATGTAGTGCCGCGAGCTGAGCTACCAAAGCGCTATCTTGTTCAACTGTGATACGATCACTATGGGTGATGACAACATCAACAGTAACATTGCATTCGGTAGCAGGCTTTGCAGCGGAAATGGCTTCGATGACGCCAACTTCCCGGGTTATGTCGGCTTCAGATAGGGAATCGCGGCCGCACAGGTACGAGCAGTATTTCTCAACGTCGTTGGAACCCTGACCAGAAGCAGCTTTCTGCAATGTATGGATAATTTGGCTCCCAACGACAACCCCGTCAGTGATGTTGGCAATGCTGAGATAATGTTCGCGGGTGCTGACACCAAAGCCAACCGCAGTAGGTTTGTTATTGCTGTATTTCTTGACACGGTCGAGGAGGGCAGGCAAATTTGAGTTCAGGGATCCAGATGCACCAGTGACGCCCTGTCGGGAAACAACATATATAAAGGAATCTGCCAATTGGCAGAGAATCTTCATGCGGGCATCTGATGTAGCCGGAGCAATGAGTGGGACATACGATAGACTGAAGAGCGGAATTCAGTCAGAGGTGAAGATGAAAATATATCAATGCGGATGATCTAGCGAACACGTACTTGCCCTTGGTACAAAGTTTGCGAAACGAAATTGCTTCTTCTGGGGGTAAATCCACAACAATAAAGCCATTGACGCCAACCGCCTGACAGTCTTGAAGTAAGCGCTCCTCTCCATAGCTCAATAAGGGGTTGTAGTATCCCATGAGTAATACGGGGGCCTTTAGGCCTTGGTTCCGAGCCTTCTTCACCATTGTCAAGGTGGTTTCAATCGAAACTCCATGTTGAAGGGCCACCTAGAAACAGTCAGCCATGCTCCAAGTGCATCATGCCAAATGGGAGGTCGTACCGTGTTAGCTGTCTGGATAGTCGGTCCGTCGGCGATTGGGTCGGTGAAGGGCACCCCAAGTTCGAGAATGTCTGGCGTAGAAAATCTGTCAGCCCGCGAGCACATAAATATGCCGGTTTGTAATACCTGAACCGCCTTTTTCCATCGCCAGAAGGATGTCAGGCGTGTCTTGGGGTGCTGGAAACCCAGCAGTCACGTACGTGACTAGTGCCGCCTATTGAAGGTCCAGAGTGTCACAATTTGGTCATTTCTACTTCTGCTAATGACTGGACTAACCCTCTTCTGTGCCTGGCATCGCTGGAACGTTTGCCTTATATGATCCATGTTTGAAAAGGGGGCTCGCTCGAGAAACGTGTGTCCGGGAAACGAATGGGCTGCCTAGAAGATGAAGTGCAAATGGATCAATGGTCGACTAACTGGCGGCGGCGTCAAGTTCCTTATCAACAAAAGCCAGCAAGTACTTGGAAAGAATATTTAGGTTTGTGCCCGCCAGTGACGCAACAAGTCAGCCAACGTTCAAA
Organism: Claviceps monticola; assembly: GCA_018360055.1. NCBI lineage: Eukaryota > Fungi > Ascomycota > Sordariomycetes > Hypocreales > Clavicipitaceae > Claviceps > Claviceps monticola. The sequence goes on from SRPP01000263.1 coordinate 32,379, forward strand.
GAGTACCCTCCGAATTTATGCACTCCGCCTCTGCCCGCCTGCAGGCTATGTACTCCGTAGGTAGATAGGGTATAAATGTACCTGATGTAAGTGTATTATGTACTCCGTGTGTACAATGCTCAGACATCGCTAGCCCATGCAGCCCATGCACCATGCCGCCGTCCGCATCTGCATGCACCATTTCTCGGACTTGCCTAAAACAGCAAAGCGGCCGCAGTGACGAATTGTCCCGACTCGTGAAGCCGTAGACCGTCTGTCCTGCTTCCGCAAATGTCCCCTGTTTTCTGGGGCTCACCAACTTTATCGGGAACGGGGTGTGGGGGTCCGTACCTGAGGTACATATGTACTTACCTATCTACGGAGTATGTATTTGGGTCAATACATAAGCCTCTATTTTGCGGATGGGATGGCGGTTGCGGACGTGCATGTGTGCCCACTGTTTTGGCGCCAAACTGCGGGGCTCGACCACCTCTCTTCGCTGCGCCCCACTGCCGGCGTCAATCAAACTATGTATCATTCCGCCGGATTACAGGGGCCCGTGACAGCACTGTCAGGCACCGCGGGATGGCGGGCGACTGGCGTCGCCGCCGCAATGGATGACCTCAGCTTGTTGCAGTGTAGGCAGGGAGGAATTTTGGGGCGGCGAATCAGAGGGATCGAATTCACTCCGCTTTTGTTCCAATATTATTTGTTGGAATCGCAGAACAGCAATGTGCAGAGCACTGCACGCTGATCGGTGTGCGTGCCTCGCCTGTGAAGACATAGGCCCACACTGTTGGAACAGATCCGTAAGGTATAACAATGTATGCATACTGTCACGACCTGTGCGGCAGGGAGTGGCAATGCACTATATAACCTCGATCAAGCTGCAGACGTGCAACTTGGTCACTTGACCTTTTGGGCGGAACGGGTGGTTATGCGTTCCTCACACCATTTAACCCGTATGTCAAAAACCTCTGCGGCCCCGTGTAATTGTAGGAAGGCCCATTGGGAGGTGTCCGAGGCATTGCCTCTGTGACACCAGATAGCCCCCGTGTTGTCGAGGCAGACTGTGATGGCCTGGCTCCAAGAGCCAATCGCGGGTGTCTGCGCCGCCGTCTGAGTGATGTGCCCAATTCCGTTGCGCCATGGAAGACAACAAAAGAATACGCATTGTACAAGTTCCTGAACTCTGTACAATTGACACCTATATTGCTGAGGGCTGGGCAAAGCCCAGACCATGACACCTGCTGACAAAGCCAACCATAATATTCTTCGGGCTAGAACTCGTTCGTAGCCCTTACCCTGACAGGACAGGAGGGCTATGGGCCTCCAGGACCGGAAAGTAGAGAGATCCTTCTTTCCTACCTTGGGCATGAACGCCACTTCCGCTTCCTTCCAGGGGGCGGGGATGTGAGACAGCTGTAGACATCGCCGCACAATTGCGAGGTACCATGATTTAAGAATGTCCCAGCACTTTTTCATCAGGCCTATAGTCGTCCGGTCTATGCCTGGTACCGTATTCTTGTGTCCTATCGTAGCCCTTTCCAACACCTCCATCGTAACTTCGCAAGACCAGGCTAGTCGTGGGTCTGAGTCGGAATCTTGCCAGTCCGCGAGGGGGTCCTCCGCGAGGTCATCATCTGAGGAGAAGCGCTCCCCGATGGCTTCCCACAGGGCATCGGCCTTGCCAACGGGGTCTAGGGATATCCGATTCCTCACATGGAGTGTCTCATGATCTGAGCCGCAACGCATGTCTTCCCGTATCGTGGTAGACGCGAATGGGATATTGGAGAACGTGAGATCCAGCACGTGCCCTTCCCTGTGAGTTGCTACTCCCGGGGGGTTAAGAAAAGCCATGCCCGTGTCTCGGGACCAGGACGCGAGGCGGCTGCCTCCATCCATTGAGTGTGGTATCAAGGGCTCGAATAACCTATCCTTCGCATTGAAGTCCCCCCCTATGATGCAGCCCATCGGCGGCTCCAACGCCGTGACGTAATCCAATACCGTGTTCAGTCGAGGCAGTCTATAACAGTTTAGCATAGCGTGGCCGTTTATATCCAGCCACAAGAGGTCCCTCGGCCCAAGAGATCGTCGTTGTACCACTGAGAGGTGATAAGCTGGCCTGTTTCCCTTTCCAATATATGTCATAACCCTGGGCCTCGTCTCTTCCCCAACCCAGGCGTCGACCGGGGCGTATGATTCGTACCCCGGGTAGTTCTGCGTTTTCGTGGGGTACATCACCCACGGCTCCTGTACCTGTACCACGTCCACGCCGTTCACAAAGCTACTCTGTAGCAATGTGATGTGTTGGGCGAGACCCTTTCCTACATTGGCCCACGCCACCTGCAGGTGTCTTGGCTCCGCCCGTCGGTGCCGGCGTCTGCGCCGGCGCTCCTCTGTCTGAGTGTTTTGCACACTCATTCAGAGGGGCTGGGGTCGGGAGTCGTACCTTCCTCGGAGAGCACTGCGAAGCGGCTCTGGGAAAATGAGGATGAGCTTTGCGAGGGCGCGTCCGTCATTTCTACCTCCGCGGAAGGCGGAACATGTGTAGGTGCAGATCCGTCGCGGTCCCTCTTACGTGTCTG
>SRPP01000264.1:0-34943 GCA_018360055.1 Claviceps monticola
ACAGACAAGACAGACAAGACAGACAAGACAGACAAGACAGACAAGACAGACAAGACAGACAAGACAGACAAGACAGACAAGACAGACAAGACAGACAAGACAGACAAGACAGACAAGACAGACACTGTGTTTGAGACAAGGCAGGCACGCACACTACATTGATGCACCCGAGCATGTGACACGTTGACATGACGGCGCGTGGTTCCGACAAGAACACGATTGGTCAGAATGATGAGAAATGAGATTTTGTTTCTCTTCCAAGGTGAATGGGACTAAATCACGGCAAGGGGGGTCGGGATCTAGATCAGATCAGTGGTAGACCCGTCATGTTACATTCTGAGACTACATAGCTAGTAAAAACAAAGCGGAAACGAAACGAAACGCCTCTATGTAAGCCAGAAATACAAGCAAGTCTATCTGATTTGTGTCTCATCCATCCATCTGTCCATCTATCTATCCATCCAAGTCTCCAATTTTGTAGCAACCAAACTAAGTATTCAATTTCAGGATACAAGTTTGAACCATTATCCCATTTCTTCATACCAGGCAGCTTTTCATCCATCACCTATCCAGGAACTTTTTGCATCTACCTCCATCCATCACATCACATCACATCGCATCGCATCGCACTGCATCGAATGCCCCCCAAAGCAAACAAATATCATGCATGCGATCCACAGCAGCACATGCGAGTCGTCGCTCAGGAGCAGGCTCTCAGTCTCAAGGCCACAAGAAAAGCAAAGCAAAACCAAGACCCAAGAATTACAACCATCTCAAAAAGGAACGAAGAAGAAAAAGAGCCTGAAAAAAAAAAAAAAATCAATGCAAAAGTAAAGAAACAAGGCATTCATTACTCCTCATCGTCCGTATCCACAGGATGAGGCGTCCCCTTCGGACTATTCAACCACTCAATATGACGCAACCGCCTCCGCACCTCCCGCTCCTTGACCTCCTTCTTCGTCATCTTCTTCTTCTTCTTAGCCCGGAATTTCATATCCGAGTTATCCTCCACACCCGAGTTCACCGCGCTCGACACAACAGAGCTTGCCGCCGTGCTGGTCACGCCGCTCCCCGGCCGGGAATCCTCAAAGCGGTCCAGCGAGACGGCCGCAGTACCACGGTGCGCGACGCGTCCATCGTTGACGAGCCATTGCTCTGAGCAGAGCGCGCCGACGAATTCCTCGTTGTGGGAAATGAGGATCACACCGCCCTTGAATTCGCGGATCGCGACGGCAAGACCGCCGAGGGAGTCGCGGTCCAGGAAATTGGTCGGTTCGTCGAGGACGAGCAAATGGGGGTTGTTCCACATGGCGCCGGCGATGACGACCTTGACTTTTTGACCACCGGAGAGGGAGCCGATTTCGTTGTGGTTGGCGATTTCGGGATCCAGGCCGAGGTCGTCAAAGTGCTTGGAGATGACAGAGGGCTGGAGCTCACGGTAGCCGAGACCTTCGCGGGAGGCTTCGTGGTCGTCGAATTCTTGGACGAGCTTGTCGAAGCCGAGCTCGATGAGGGTCTCGCGCGAAATTTGGGTGTTGTATTTGGGGAGGAGGTTTCGCCATTTGCTAGGTGGATGTTAGTATATACGATGCGATGGCAGCTTCTTTTCTTCATCTCATCTCATCTCATCTCATCTCATCTCGTCTCGTCCGCATCGGGGAAAAGGTCACTTACACTTCATATTGGAACGTCTTCTTGTACTTCTGACGACCAACAAGAGACTCAACCTGTCTCGCCGCATTCCCGTCCTTCAGATCCACCCACTTCTCCATCTGTTCCTTGTCCTGGTCGGAGAGCACACGCGTCTGCTTCATGTGCACCTCACGATCATCGCCGTTGGCATAACGCCACTGCAGGTACTGATTAGGAGTCTTCTCGAGATGCATCTCGACGTGCTCCAGGGCGTGCTGCTTGATGTAGCCGATACGCAAATTAGGATGCTTCTCGACCTTGCCCGTGGTGGGAATGGTTTCACCGGTGAGCAGCTTGATGAGAGTGGACTTGCCCGCACCGTTGGGCCCAATGATGGCAACACGCGACGACAGGGTCAGCTGGCAGGTGACGTCGGAGAGCGAGGGCTTGGGCGCCTTGGGGTATGCGTAGGAGACGTTGCTCATGCGGATGATGGCGCGGGTCTGGGACTTGACGCCGGTGAGGATACCCGGAGGCGGGAACTTGAACTGCACGTTGGAGGCGGACAGAGTGTAGTAGGCCTTGGCCTCGGGTCGCTGCTCGACAAAGGAGTTAAGGTTGCCCTTGAAGCAAGCCAGTTTCTTGCCGGGCTCGTAGTGGTAGATGTCGGTGGTAACATTATCCAGGAAGCCCGAGTCGTGGGAGACAATGAGACTGGTAATGTCCGGGTGCGTCTTGAGGTAGTTCTCGAGCCAGGCAATGTTGGCAACGTCCAAGTGATTGGTCGGTTCGTCGAGCAAAAGCACGTCGGCCTTTCGCAGCATGGCACGCGCCAGGGCGAGCTTCATCTTCCAGCCGCCAGACAGCGAGCCGACCTTGTGGGATTGACGACCCTCGGGCCCGGGTGTGAAGCCAAACTCGGTCAGGACCTCGGAGATGTGCTCAATGCCCTGGGGCCCAATTTCAGGATCCTTGGCAACGAAGTCAAGAATAGAAATGTCGGCGTCCTCGCCCTGGTTGTGCTCGACGTAGCACGTGCGCAGCACATCCTGAGGGGGGAAGCCCTCCAACTTGCCGTTAGCAATCGATCGCATCAGCGTCGACTTGCCCGCGCCGTTGCGGCCGCAGAGACCGTAGCGATGGCCCTGGAGCAGACGGAGGTTCGTGTGCGACAACAACAGCATACCGCCGTACGCCAGCGAGAAGTCGGCGTTGACAATTTCCACCTCGCCGTCATCCTCCTTGTCAGGCACACCAAACCGACGCTCGTGCTCCTCCACATAATGCTGCTGCATGGCGGTGGCAATCGCGTCGGCCGCGGCAGCATCTTGCACCAGCGACTGCAAATAAGGAGCGATGCGTGCGCTCACGCGGGTCACAAAGCGGAAGTTGACATCGGAGGCGACCATGTCACCAATGTAGGTGCGCGCGAGCTGGATGAACTCGGCCTGGCCAACGAGGACACTGCCGTTCTTTGTGAGGTGCTCGTCCAAAAGCGCTGACACGTCCGAAGCCGTGGTTCGCGCGGCCACTTCTTTGTCACCGGCCATGGCCTTCTCCATAACGTCCAAGGCCCGGTTGGCAATCTCACGCACTTCGGGCAGCGATGCCCTGTCGGCCACAGACTTGATGCCCGGGCTCAGCTTGGGCAGGAATGTTCTGGCCTCGATGGGATCGTGGACGAGCTTAGTCAAATTCTCAGTGATGACGCACGTCTGGCGCAAGACTTCCTGTGCGGTGTTGGGCGAGTTGAGCGATCGCTCCAGAAAGGGTGTCAGCAGAGCCAGGACTGGCGACGTGACAATAGCCACAAAGGTGGTTTGGGACAGGGCGTGGATGGCCTTCTGGGTCGACTGCGCAGAAGGATGCTGCATCGTCTCAACGAGGAGGGGGATGCGAGGGGCCACGTCGTCGTTGGACAGCAGCGACGTCAGCGAGTGCATCGTCTCGAGCGCCTGCTTCTCGACCTCGGTCTTCAAGTCGTGCATGCCGCCTTCAACTAGGGGAATCAAGCCAGCGAGCTTAGCACCCATGGCTTCGCGGAGAATGTCCTTGTCGATGGCCTCCTCTTTGCTGCCGCCAATGGTCAGCTTGGCCTTGTCGGCCATCTTCTGAAGCAGCTTGTAGGCGCCCACAGTGCCCTGCCACTTGCCCGTCTTCTTGCCTAGGTAAGTCGACAGCACGGGCAGCAGGCCGGTGACGAGCGCCTCAGAGCTCAGGTTGTTGAAGAGGGCATCGAGTCCGTACTGAGCAGCCTCGCGCACAACGGAGCCCTTGTCTGCCAGTGCGTCCAGCGCACAGGGCACCATGTCGCTCTCCTGGCAGAGGAAGACGACCTCGGAGATGGGCTGTTTCGGGGGGAACCGCTCAAACACGGCACCCAGGAGGTTCTGGGCGCACTCTCGTCGAAGAGGATTCTTCTTGTCGGCGGCGGCCTTCTTCACCTCGGCCAGCACGCCGTACTGTTGCAGACCGGCATAGCCGACCGACTCGAGCAAGAGCTGACAAAGGCCGTAGCTAGCATCAACAGACGCTGCCGAAGTCTGAGCACCAAAGATGGTCTCAAAGAAGGCAGCCACGTCCTCCTGCGAGGGCGGAGGACCGGCATCCTTGGACACCATGGTCGGCGGTGACACGGGATGAGGCATCGTGATTTTGCAATATGTTTTGTCGAATAAGATTTTTTTGTTTTTTGGTTTGATTTTTCGTACTTTCTATATGATTCTTTTTCGTCCTGCCTGTTTTCAAGTCGAGGTTCGGACAAGGCAGCGAAATCGTCAGAGAGAGCGAACAGTGTCCAGGCGCAGTTGTCGCTGCACGCTGTCTCGGTCTCGGTCCGGGAGTTTCTCCTTGCCTTCTGCGAATTGGCAGGAGACGAGAGAAGAAGAATAAACGAAAGGAACACAACGAAAAGCAAGAACAGAATCGACGGATGAGTGGAGATGTGTGTGTAGAAAGCAAAAAGTTGGTAACCGGAAGCGTCGCTCCGTCAGCGAGATGTGGTGCAGAGAAGACCCTGCGCGACTTACTCAGCGTGGCTCGACCAGTCAAAGCGGGCGGAATTGTCTCGTTTTTTTTTTGATTTTTTCAGGGAATGGGATTTTTTAACCCCCCTTTGCCCCTTATCAGGGATACTACCGACTGGAAATCTCTTATCACCCCGCCCGCCCCACGGCATTCAGCGGTACGTACTCCGTACCTCTGCTGTTTTTTTTCGTGTGTTGTAACTTGTAGGCACATTACTCATTGTGAAGACTTCGGGCCACCGACGCTAAGGAACCTTGTCGTCGGAGTTGTCCATCATCGCGGTAGTTATCCTCCACGTGGGCCGCTCATGGCTTCTCGTGTGAAATTGGATGGTGCTTCAAAACAATACGCTCAACGCCACGCGTTGTTACCCCAACACCTTCGGTCAGTCATCAAGTCACAATACGTAGGACTACAAAACAATTGGTCGGTAGGATGTCCGGCCCGATGAAGCAGTAGGTATGTAACACACGCCTTTTAAATACACACGCACACATAGGTACACACGTTTTTTCTCACATCCACTTACTATACAAACTCACTCACTCACCCCCTTATAAACACCGTGATATTACACTCTTATTGGAACTTCTCACCAGACCACATGCAACGTTGCCCTCGGATGGTAGTAATTGCCTCAATCGTGCTGTAGGCTCCATCAGGAGTTAGTTAGGTATCACGGAGTGCGAGCCTACTCCACCGCACAAATCTTTGTGAGAATATCACGAAATCATTTCTCTGAGCTCTCTCGGGTCTGATCCCTTGAGAAATAAATAAGAAGGACAAGACGACAACATACAGGTCCTCACTGTTCCTTGTCTGTTTCTCGGTCGTAAGTTCTACGAGCCGACATTCACGTACTGTGTACACACATGTACATACATACTCAAATAGACTTCACACTCTCGCACCAAACAAACACACACACAAAACATGCCGCTGTATTTGCGCTCAAATCTATATAAGTGAACAACAATCGAAACAAAGCTTTGCCATACACCCCTCAGACAAGAAACAGCTACCATACAAGTAACTAGAGCCTTGAAACATTAGAATTAGAGCACTCGAGACTCAAAAACACAGCTCAGTCCTCCCTCTCTCACAATAACAATACCCCCTGTGAAAGAACGGTGCGCCAACGGTGGGTATATAATAAAAACCAAAAGAAAAAAAAAAACACATCAAGATATAGGTAGCTTTGTTCGGTCTCCACTGGGTGTCTCGCTCAGTGAAGAACGGAATTACTTTTGCGTTGTCGACAGTCGCTCGGTGCTTCCACCCATCCAGAAACTCCAGATATACGTTTGCTCTCCTTGGTCCTGAAGCATGCGGGCAAAAGCCATGGAGAGCAAATGACCAAAGAAAGCAAAGATAAGCATGGAAAGCAAAAGAAGAAAGAACAAGTAAACAGTCGAGTGATAAAGATAATAAGCGGCAGTGCGCGCTATATGCAATCTATTCGCACATGTAGACAGGGAAAAACAAAACAGGGATCAAACAAGTAGGACAACGCAAGAAAGATAGAAAGGGAGTTGGTAAAGTAAAACCCGAAGGAGGTAATAGAAAACGGACAAGAAGAAAGATATAACGTATTAAAAGCGCGTAGAGATCCCATAAAAAGAGCAAGGTGGAAACACTACCTGTCGTCCTGCCATATCAAGCCTTCTCAGCCGACGCTAGTTGCGCAACACCGCAGGCCCCTGGAACGTAGCCGAGGTTCCCGGACGTCTCACATTGTCCATCTCCACGCCCACCCCAGCATGGCTATCATGCTTCACGTCCAGCATGACCTCACGGTGCATCCCCAAACGCTGATCCCCAGTCGTATATTTGCTCTTGAAGCGATAATAGGCCGGCGGTCTCGGGCGACACAACACAGCTGTCAGATTTCGAAGCCACGTCCCCTGGCTATACGCGCGGAAGCGCTCTTCTTTCGCAAATTTATGCGAGAAAATGAGCTCACGTGTTGTTTCTCCGCGGGACATGAGGAACAGGTGGTAGCCCATGAGGCCGCCTGGGTAGATGAAGCAAAGGAGCCCGAGGAGGACGAGGACAAAGGGTACGCGGAAATGGTCGATGGATTCGCCAAAGGAGATTTCCTGGCGCTTCATATAGACGAGGAGTTGGGTTAGGCTGGTACCGATGAGGTAGGTGGAGAGGATGGTGGCGGAGGAGACGTATGTGAAGAAGTAGCGGTAGTTACGCTTGCCGACGCAGTTGTTGAGCCACACGCAGTGGTGGTCGTGGCCTTCGATGCAGTTGTCACATAGGCGGCAGTGGTGAGCGCGGGGAGGGCGCCAGATGTTGCAAGTTCGGCAATACTTGACGGGTACTTCCATCGCTGCGGTAGTGGGCTCGGCTGATCTAACCAAGGTCCAGCCATTCCGGGGAGGAGCCAGGCGCAGGGGATCATCGTCGTCGTCTGTCGGCGGGAACCGATGAAGGTTGCGTGGAAGAATCTAGACGTTTGTGGTTAGACTGGGACGATCTTGCAGAGGGTGGGTGGGATCAAGATAGGCAGTGTTAGGCAATATGACAACGTACCCCAGGATTCGACACAGAAGCATGTATAAACGAAGACAAGCAAATAAAAGTCAAGTACGCAAACACGATCGGCACCGCCGGCGAAATATTCTTCCACAGCCATGGCGCCTCAAACCCGAAAAACAGAGCGCACGGAACAACGAGAAACAACCCCGTCACCACATTGATGGGCGTGTGCTTTGTATTCTGGAATCTGCCCCCCAGACAAAACACGGTGTTGCCTTCAAAGTATTGGTGGATCTTGTCGGTACTCGTCTTCTCTTTAGCACGTGCAGCCGTCGCTGTGGACAGTGATGGTCTCGCGTCGGACTGAGAGTTCATCCGGGCAAAGCGTGGGGATGAGGCCGTCGAGGAAAGCTTCTCGGCGCCTTCCACGCTGCGATGGCGACCGCCCTGAGCGAGCTCGGTTTTTCCTTGCAGGAGAAAACTTGACCGGAACGACCTGGGTGATCTGGATGGACTGGGTGAGCCATTCGCGTCTCGACAATTTCTGTCGACCTTGATGTGCAAGTCATGGCTCTGGTCGCGTTTGTTCTGCAGCGGCCGCATGCTTTCGGACATGCTGCCATTGTGACGCCGACCGGTACTTGGGCTGGCCGTCATGCGGCCAAAGGTTTCCTGATATGTCACTTCGGTGCCGCGGAAGGGCGGAGGCTGCATGCTGCCAGCCGCTCCGCTGACTAGACGATGCGGACTGACCACAATCCGGTTATTATCGCCTGGTGAGCCATCAATGACACTGTCTCCCATATCTGTTTGATCATCATCGTCGATATTGGCCTGCGTATGTTGTAGCTGCTGGTTCACCGGGACCGGTCTCGCGCTGGGTGCTCGCTGAGCTTGGAGCTTCTGCGAGCTCAATGGCCGAAAAAATGCACCCGATGTCAGAGCAGGGGCATGACTCCTCGTTGTCAAGGTTGACGCTCGCCCTGACGCCGTCGTGCTTGCAATGCTCCCTCTGTTCGGATGCACTCCCGCAGCGGCAGCAATGCCTTTCCGCCCTACTTGACTTAGTCTCACAGTAGCCCTGGAGGAGGCCAAAGTTTGTGCAGTCCCCGGACGTGATGCTGTGTCAGCGCCCCGGAGTTGAGCAAAATGTTTCGTGCCAAGCTCTTTGTCGCCACCGACATCGCTAATGCGAGAAGAGGCGACACTCGCGGGCCTCTGGTCCATGCTTGCATATTGGGCCGAAGGCAATCCAGTATCGTCACCTGGTGACACAGGCCTGTCGGCCGGATCCTGTGAAGGCATAGTATACAGCGGTTCGTGGTCGATAGTCGTCTAATCGACGTTCCGCATGCTCGACTGCTCTGTGCTTGTCAAACAAAGGAATAAAGACGTTGGGTGCTTTTCCGCAGTCAGACCATGAAAAGTTGCTGTTGCACAACGTACGGAAGAAGCCGTACCCTATGCGTGTAGGCGATATTTCGGGTTACACGGAATGCCGTCCTACATGAATCTGCCACAAAAACGGGGAGAAAAGAGAGTGGAAGAAGTAAAGTTGTTCGAAGGAAAAGCCAGGTCGTGGTCCAATAGTGGCCAAGTGCGATGTGTCGAGATCAATCGCGGTGTCGTGCTTTGAACAAGGAATCGGACAAGGGAAAAGGGCCGTGAAAAATTCGATCGAGGTTGATAGGCACAAGGTTCGAACAATATTCAAGGACAAGAGATGGCAGAACGAAGGTCAAAGGTCAAGGGAACGGTAATTATGAGGTTGATGGCGTGTGATGGCGTGTGGACGGAACGAGATCAGGAGCTTCGGCAGAGGCGGCGAGCACGAGAAGCGTGTCAAATAAGGCAAAGGAAGGGCGCGACTGTGGCAGGAGAGGAGGAAGAGAAACCGCAACAAGAAGACCGACGGAGACGGCGACGGCGACGGCGATGCGATGTGTGTTGCCAGGAGTTGAGAGAGCGCGAGGGAAGGGAAAGGGAACAGGCAGAGGCAGAGGCTGATGTGATGCCTGTTCTTTTCTTCGGCCGCTGGGGACGCCGCTGCCCCGTCTGGACTTCTGGACTTTTGGACTTCTGCCAACGGCGCTGGAGCCCGGTGCGGCACTGCCGCCGCAGCTGATGGCAATGCAAGGGGCTAACACTGTTTGCCAGCTGATTGAGCCGACGGTACAACGGCCCAGAGCCATGCGTCGCGCTAGCCTCGCTTTCTCAGCCAATCAGAAGCAGTGAGTTGTCCAGTCCGGCCCACGCGGCCAATGCGCTCCACTTCCATCTGCTCCAAGCTTGTGTTGCTTTTTTTGGTGTTGTGTTTTGTTTCCGGTGCTTTCTACGGGAGTTATTCCATCTTTGTTTGAGGTGCCTTGAACGGTCTACTCCGTGCGATACCGTCACATACGGAGTAGTTATTTTCTGGCCAGGGCGAAACGATTCGGCGTTGCTTGTCGTCTCAGCGATAGAACGGCAGACAGCGGGGCAAGCTCTCTCCGCTACCTGGGTTCGCGGTTCAACGGCTGTTTCTTGTTTAGTAGGTATCATACGGAAGAACACGAGTACATAGTTTACAATACGTACGTAGCCGGTCCTGCTTCAAATGTTGCTGCCATCTCATAAATTGGTGGACGGGTCTCAACCGTGAGAAGAACAGCCCGTGAAATTCGTTCTACTTGCCGCAAAACGCAACAAGTACCTATGTACACAGCCTCTCTCCATCTCATCATTCACGTGATACCGAGCCCCAGATTGGCCAATCACAGGCCACGCCTCCCCAACTCAGCATCATGCGACAAGAAACATCGCTTCTGACCTCACGCTCGCCCTCTCGATCAATCCTCAAGCTCCATCACCACCAACGCGACATCTCCGCTCTGCACGACGACATACCTCTCCGCTGCCGCGAAAACAATGGCTTCCCAAATCGCTCGCCGCTTCTTCAGCACCTCTGCTCGCCGCCTGCAGAATCAAGCACTCAAGGCCGAGAGCAAGCGAAACCCCGAGATCATGGTGCGTCGACGATAAAGCATACCCGGAAGCAACCGTTGCGAAGGGGAACGCGCGACTGAATTAGAGATGGCAGGTCCTCGGTGCAGTAATGCTCGCTACTCTCAGCGGTGCAGGCTTCTACTTTGGTATGACGGACTCGACGCGATTACCCCCCCCCCCCCCCCCCCCCCCCCCATCCCAGCCCAAAGAGGGTTTGCTTCTTCAGGATAGCTTTTGGGTGTGTGGATTTTTTGGAGAATCCGTAGCAGATGCTGACAAGGCTCTCATTACAGGCCGCTCCCCCACCAAGTCCACCTCCGAAGACGTTGTGTCCATCGCCAAATCTGGCATGCCCTGGGAGGGCGACTCGGAAGGCAAATACAAGTACCACCCTGGGGGCGATATCAACGCCGACCCCAGGGACGCACCTAGTGCGCTGAACGTCACGGTCATTCCAGAAGTGTCTCTGCCCGAGGAGTTGCACGAAAAGTTTAACAAGTGGGGCAAGGACGGATATCCTTAGATGGATATGTTTGCCTTTCGTGTGGAATGGCTTTATGTGTGAAAAGGAGGGGGGACTCGACGGGTGCTTGCTCTGTCATCGTCAGTCAGGAAGGCTGGCATCGAAAGGAATTCTGGGGAGACAGGCGATGGGGTGCAAATGTGCCGAGTGTGGGACTAGGGGAAGCAAAGAATGAAGTCCCCGTTTATTTGCAGAAGAAAGCCAGACATTAAGGAGTGGTTGACTCGACTCCTGTTATACAATATATATAAAGCATATCTTCATCATGTCCATTTCGCTGTGGCCGCGACTGTGAAGAAAGACGCTCAGACAAGCTTTCACTATCTCGCTGCTATGCTAACGCTGCGTGCATTCAAAGATATCAGAAATCGCTACTCATCTAACTCAAGCACCTGGCATACAGAAAGGAAAACATCCCTCTATATGGCGTCGGCTGCACAGTAGATAGGGGACGATGCTTAGTAGCGTGTGCGAGTATCCCCCTTCGGCGAGCATGTGCAACCACTCTCAAGCCCGCCTCTCTCGTATTCCAAACGCAACAATATTCAACGCATCCACTCATACCCATGGAGCGTCAGCATCTCTTGCTACACCTCTCATGCCGTCAGCATGTAAATCTCTTCCGTCGTGAACCCAAACAAGTACAGCAAATCCAACAAGCTGCCCGAATTCAACCTCGCATCCGCCTCCATCTGCACCACAGGCTTCGCATTCCACGCCACCCCCAAACCCGCCTCACCCAACATCAGCAAATCATTCGCACCATCTCCCACAGCCACCACCTGCGCCAGCTCAATCTTCTCCTTGGCCGCAATCTCCACCAAAAGATCCCTCTTCCGCTCCTTGCCCACAATCTTGCCCTGCGTCTCTCCCGTCAACTTGCCATCCTCAACGACGACCTGATTCGCAAACGCATAGTCAATGCCCAGCTTCTCAGCCAACCAACCCGTAAGGGGCTGAAATCCCCCCGAAAGCACCGCCGTCTTTACACCAAGCCGCTTAAGCGCCTTGATCAGCTCCGGAACCCCAGGCGTGACTTGCAGAATCGGGCGCAAATCATCAAATACAGATGCGCTCACGCCTTTGAGGAGAGCAACCCGCTCGCGGAAGGAGGCATCGAATTCCAACTCCCCCAGCATGGCGCGGTGGGTGATTTCGGCAACACGAACAGCTAGATCGGGGAGATCTTTGATGGTTTCGGCCATGAGCTCAATGACCTCTTGGGTGATGAGCGTGCTGTCCATGTCGAAGACGACGAGGCGGGGGTTTCGTCGCCAGACGAGATCTCGTTGGAGAATCACGTCGACGTTCCACTCTTGCTCGAAGCGGTAGATTGTTTCGTGTTTTCGCAGGTCGGACAGGCTCAGATAGTCGGAGGAGGGCGCCGGGGTGAGGGTGAGTTCCACGATTCGAGGCGTGTCTGGATGGTCGAGGCATCTGTGGGAGGAATGCGGCTCGCTGACGCCGGGGGGCAGGGGAAACGTGGACATGAGATGCAAGAAGGAGGCGATGCAGAGAGGGGAAATATAGGAGCCGTAGATGTGATCTAACTGGTCTGATTCCTGTGTGGGAGGCTCGAGGGGGAAGTCGTCCATGTTGGTCGTGGGCGCCATGTTTGGAGGCAAGACTTCGTGGCTCTCTGATGAGCCGGCTGAGCGATTTTGACTCGACGCGCAGCTATTGGAGGTGCCCTTGTAGAATAAGGTGGCGACGAGTCGGTCGGAGGCGACGCCGGGTGAAGGTGCGCAGTTTGGATGCGATAGGCTGTGGTTGACGCCGCTATCGACAATGGTGGCTGGCATATCATCGTTGGGGACACCTCGAAACGGTAGGATGGGCTTCGGCGATGCGGACTTGGACTTGGGAGACGTGGGCTTGGACGCGCGTTTGCTTTCCACTACGTCGTCGATGCCATGAAACTGCTCTGCTGACTTGGAGGCTCGGTACTGCTGGTGATGACGCAGGTACGAGCTTGTGCGCATGTCCGTCATCTGAGGTCGAGTCGGAGGTGACTTGCGAGCGCCTGACGTATCAGCCATGGTGGGAAAGCAGTGCGTTGCAATGAATATGCAGATAAATTTGAAGAGAGTCTGACGCTGAGTCGAGAAACCTAGAAGAGTAGTTATTTGACAGTGAGGTGTTGAGAGGGGGAACTGCTCAAATTTCGGATCGGAACCAGTCCAGAATCGGGCCTCAGGAAAAAATGTTGGTGCGACGCGAGTGATTCCAGACTCCAGCTATGTACGTAGCGTCTGCAGGGGGGCGCAGCAGAAAGACGACCTCGACGTCAGACGAAAGCCGCAAAAATAGAAATTGCATCACACGATCACTTCTTGACGCGCGAGAGCGACATTTACATGGCCGTTCGTTGGCTAACTCTGGCTGAAGCCAACTGTACTTCCGATAACAACTGACGACTCGGTCAGCTCGGGTCATCTCGGTCATCGCTAGGTATGTATGTATATTCGCAGCATGAACTGTACAGTGTACTCCGTAGACAATAGGACAGGACTTTCGGAGTAGACGCGGCTAAGCTTTCTGAGGTGCCCCACTGATCACCGGCTCCGCCGTTACGGCGTATTTTTAGTGTTGAAACTCGAACAAGACACACACTTGGGAGGAGATGTCTGAGATTGAAGCAGCTCGACCATATGGATTCTTCATGACCTGTTGCAAAACATACGACGCCGTCTCATTTGAACAGCCATGTGCATGCGAAGCTGGAATACCCGAAAACGATTCAGAACGCAATGAAAAGGTCCGTCTTTTGCACTTTTTGTCCATCGGTATAGGGTGTGGTGCCCGTTAACCCAGTCATACCGTCGAAGCAGCAGCATCATCGGCCTCACTTTCTGCGGCAAGGCAAATCGGCAAGCCGACAAGATGCTATAGAACATCCGCCACGAGCAGAATAGCCAAGGCCGGGACGATGTTATAGCCCAGATTCCAATCATTCGTCCGCTTTCGTCAGCGTCGCCTTTTTCTGCGTGCGGCACTCGGTCCGGCATACCGACTTCCGCTTTCCGATGAGCCGATGCATTATCAGGGACTTCGGAGTATGTAGGTACAGTACATACGGAGGAGGTAGGAACCTATGTACCTATCACGTCTTAGCATACTAAGGAGTCTTATTACAAGCCGCCATATCTCTTACTCGTCGAGTCGCCACGCACATACAGAGTATTGTTGTCCAAATACAGAGTACTATGCACTTTCCTGCCGTGTTGCAAGAGCAGACGTGCGCTGCGAGGTCAGGCATCACTCTCAATATGTAGACTATGGAAGATTCGCGCAGCAGTGAGGCAGACTGAGCGGGTTTGTCTTCTGTACCTTCGCCCGGTGCCTACAAAACGTTGAACCCCCACTCAAACTCGGAACTGCGATCCGAGCACTGAGCAAATTGGGTGTACGGAGTAGAGATTACAGATTCGCCATTCCTGTGTTCTTCATGGTGAGATCATCGCTGACCCCGAGCAATACACAAGTCAACACGTCGAAGGCCGACAACAACTCTGTTAAGGCGAGCCCCGGAAAATAGAACTGGAGACGATGGAAGTCTCGAATACTTGCAGAGAGTGGAGACGCCCACTGATGGCCAGGTAGCCGTTACAAAAATCACGTCAACTCGAGCCCGCCATCAACCAATCACGCCCCACGCATCAACATCGCGGAAGCAATGGCGTCGATGTCGTGATCGATCCTAGACGCAAGAAGTCCGCACTTGAGCTTGCACCTTGCAGCCCGTTCTGGGCGAGGACTGATGAATCAAGAGGAATTGGCCCCGGGGAATCCGTCAAGCGGCCACTAAGCGTGGAGGGAGTATGATGTGCTTTCTGTGCTTAGATATGTATCTCCGTTCGGTGCAAATTAACCAGCAGTGTCTCCCCTTTTGCCGTTCCCTTGCCGGTCTTTTCCCTCAAAACAGGAGGAACACGCACCAGATTCAGACTGCCACTGTCACTTCTTGACTAATTTGTTCCAATCTGTGTTCTTTCGTCCCTACAAAGTGATTACTACACCTTTTGCTCCTTTCGTCAGCGTTGCTGCTCTTGATTTGTAAGGAGACCTTTCGAAGACTAGTCCGCAACCACCATCCTCAGGAGCACCTGAACACATCTCAACAGCCATAAAAAGACCATAATCTGCCACTGGACCTCTAGACAGGAACAGGACAGAGAAAGAATAATCTCGACATACCCTTTCTCTGCTCCAACTCGCGGTTCTTCAACATCCTTCTGTCCATCTTTCCACTATCCCTTATTCATTCGTCAAGATGACCTCCCTGTGGGAAAACGGCGACTCGCTCCCATCCACATACGCCATGGAGAAAACCGAAACAGAATCCGGATACGCCTCAGGACAATCCGACTACATGCCAGAAGAACCCTCTCGACCCGATGTCCGCTTGACGAAAGCTCATGTCGAATACCTCAACTCGCAGATGGAGCCCATGCACCCTATGGACATCCTCCGCTTCTGCAAAATCATGTTCCCGAACCTCTTCCAATCAACAGCCTTTGGCCTCACCGGCCTAGCCACCATGGACATGCTGTCCAAGATCCAGGACGAGAACCCAGAATCAAAACCCGTCGAGCTCATCTTCCTCGACACACTGTACCACTTCAAGGAGACGTACGAGCTAGTAGACCACGTCAAGGCCCGCTATCCTAACGTCCCCGTCAATATTTTCCGACCAGACAGCATGGAAAGCCCCGAGCAGTTCGAAGAGACGTACGGCCAAAATTTGTGGGATACCGCCGACGAGATGTACGACTGGATCGTGAAAGTTGAGCCCCTCCAGCGCGCATACGAGGAACTCAAAGTCACGGCTGTGTTAAACGGACGCCGTCGCTCACAAGGCGCTGCGCGGGGATCCATTCCCATTATCGAGTTGGATGAGGAGCGAAATATCATCAAGATCAACCCTATGGCCGCGTGGTCCTTTTCACAAGTCAACGAGTACATCAAGGAGAATAACGTGCCGTATAATGCTCTGCTTGATCAGGGGTACAAGTCGATCGGGGACTGGCATTCCACGTCTCCGGTCAAGGACGGTGAAGATGAGCGTGCGGGCCGGTGGAAGGGAAAAGCGAAGACTGAGTGTGGAATTCATAATAAGAAGTCTCGGTATGCGCAGTTTATTGCTGAGATGGAGGCGACGCCACGCCCTCAAGAAGTGTGTGCCGTTTTGGTATGAGGTGGAAGAGAGGGGAACATGAAATGAGATGCAGTGAGGGCGCGGACAATTGCTGTGCATTATACACTGGGCCTGCTGCCTGACTGTGCCAGCTTTGATGATTTGATGATGGTTTTCTCTTTTTCTCTTTTTCTCTTTTTCTCTTTTTCTCTTTTTCTCTTTTTCTCTTTTTCTCTTTTTCTCTTTTTCTCTTTTTCTCTTTTTCTCTTTTTTCTTTTTTTTCTTTTTTCTTTTTTCTTTTTTTACTTTTTTTTACTTTTTTTTTACTTTTTTTACTTTTTTTTGTTTTTTTCGAGGGGTCAGCTTGAGTACAAGAGAAAAGGAGTTTGGGTGTTGATATAAAGGGCAAGCAGGGAATGTGTCTGCTTTGTTAGGTTTCCTGGTTTGGGAAATCGGCATGGCGTTCCTTCAGAGTATCATCACATCACTACAGTATGTATTTGAATCAGTAGAGTAGAGTAGCTTCAATGCGCAGCAGCAGTTTGCACTCACCTGAATGAATATAGCAAAGCTGTTGAAATTGAATAGAGGCATCGCGACTCATGTGATGGTCTGGTTGCCCATTTCCTTACCGGACCTAAGGAGGAACAATGGAACATAGGTAGAGATCTGAGTCGAAGCTGGATAGCGACTTGATCGTGTGGTGGTTACAGCTGTCTGTCGCATCGTTCCACCAGTCCCCATGGCCACGGCCACTGCGACACGCCCCTCGTTGACTTGGGTATCTGTGAGGACGTGGTCATAAGTTTCATCAAATCCGATGGTGCAGCCATCGTGTCCCATCATCTCACGAGAGTTGACAGACTTTTACGAAAAAGTTTGTCCAAGAACGGCTTCAATTGCCAGTCCACCCACTGCGCGCGCGCAAATCCCCCCACTTCACCTTCACCTTCACCTCGCGCATGAAAACCCATCAAACGACAACGCAAATACCCAACCGCGAAACTTAGTTAAAATAGCACCTGATAATGCCCCAACTCTCCTTCCCGAAACCCCCTCCCGGTTTCGAAGCCAAAAAGGCCCGCATCCTTCACGACTTGGCCGTCCCAGAAGCCGAATACACGGACGCTTCCCCCAAGGGCACCATCGACACAGGCATCCGCGACCTAATCGACGAGATCAACGCCGCAGAGGGTTTCGTGACGACGAGTAGCTGCGCAGGGCGGGTGAGCGTGTTTCTGGAGGGCAGAAAGGTGGCAGCGGGTGTACATGGCGATGCTCATGCGGGGGACTCGTCTGGGTCTGGGTCCGCGTCGCAGGTTGCCGGTGTGGGGGGGAAAGGCGCAGGCGGGACATGGCTATTCGTTTCTCATGATGTCGTCGAGGGGGAGAACTGGGTGGACGGGTTGGCGTTGAGGGGCAATGCGGAGGGGGAGGCGACGGAGACGAAGACGGAGGACGAGACGGAGGAGGAGAGGAGAAGGTTGATACACTTCAAGTTTGAGCCTATGGTGGGTTTTGAGTGCTTTTCTTTGCTTCCTTCCCTGGTCTGCAGATGTTTGTCATTCTCTCCTTGTTTCTAATCTTTGTGGTCTTTCTTTTTCTCCTGAGATTTCATCTTTTCTTCACATCTTGTTATCCCATCTTTTTTTCTTCTTCTTTTTTTTTCTTTTTTTTTCTTTTGCATTCCTTTTTGTCCCCACGTTGTGTTTCATTATGCAAGAAACAGGACATGGTGTATCTGACCCCGTGGCAACACGAGCGGACGGGAATCATGGAGAAGCACACACGTTGTACACACTCACACCTCAAACATCAGAAAGAGAATCGTTGCAGTAATGTCTTCTTTACTCTTGTTTACTCTTCATACAGATCCTTCACATCCTTACTGCCTCCCCGTCTCACGCTCAAGCTCTCCTCCAAGCTGCCCTCCAGGCTGGCTTCCGCGAGTCCGGCGCCCTCAACATCATACCCCAGGCTGATTCCTCTACGACACCCATGGTGGCCGTCCGGTCCATGGGCCTGAGTTTCGAGTCCCTCATCGGGTTTGAGTCATCCCGCTCGGGGGCTCGCCACGCGCTCGTCACGGTGTCGCATCTGCGGCTCCTGATGGGCATTGCGCGGGAGCGCTTCGCCGAGAATAGCAAGCGCATCGAGAGATTCCGGGGCTCGTTTGCGAGCAGGGTGTTGGAGAGCAGAGAGAAGAGGACTAATTCCGACGGGAGGGAGTGGGAGGATGCGGCTGCGAGGCGGGAGAGGATGAGGGAGGAGGGGTTGCGGCGGAGAGAGGCTTTGCGGGGGGGTGATGGTGAGACGAGGACTGGTGTATGTAGTGATTGATGGTGTTTTTCGTGAGGGATGGTGTATGAATTAGTGATGGTGGGTGAATGTCGCCTATGTGGGTATTCCTGAGCGAAAAAAAGAAGAGTACGGATGAACTCGGCAGGTTGGCTGGGTCTCGTTGTACATGTGGTCGTCATCGTATATTTGCAAGAATATTCTTTAGAATCCGTCGTAGGTCATTGTATTCTTGTGGTCCATACACTCAGTTATTATCGATATTAGCAATGACAATGATTGTCTTCTTCATGGTCCACTTCAAAGAGATGCACATCCTGCGTCGTCGTCGTTATTGTATTCAGTAATGGTCCGTATCGAGGAGTAACGCGCATCCACAATGACATTCTATAACAGGCACAATGTATATCCTCAGTTGCCCTTGCCCTCCATTCGCCTTGACCCTCGTGATCTTCCGTATCACCCCTCACGACGTCACCTTATCAACCCACCTCCTCTCCAGCTCCCTCACCCCAGCCTTAAAGCTCTCCACTTCCTGCCAGCAGTCCAACGGCCGTCTATCATGCTCCCGCAGACACCGAATCACATCGCTGCGAGCCCTGTCCAGTTCCGCAGGCATCTCCCCGATCGCCTTCCTCTGTTCGAGCTTCTGACGCAGCTCATCTACCTCGCTCCCGAGGGAGAAGCTCGTCGTGCCGGCCTTCTCGTCGTCGGTGGAGGCGCTTTGCGCGGCAGCCATTTTGTCGTGTGCAACATTGAGGGCCTCGGATTCCTTCTTTTGTAGCTTCTTGAGCTCCTCGGCTACGCGGGCTTGGATGTGTTGCTCGATCAGCCTGGCGCGGGAGGCATCGGTCTATTTGACGTGAAACGTTTAGTATATCTGGTCCACTTTGTTTTGCGATAGCTCCTTCATGCTCATGCTATCTTTGTTTTGAAACTCATCATTCGTCTTTGTCCTGAAACTCATTATTCGTCTCTTTTCTCTTATAGCCTGGATCTTTCTTCACGGTTTGCTTCTCCTCTCTTTTTGCCCCCCCTTTGTAAACACGTAGACGCACCTCCTTGGTAGATCGCATCGAGTCGACGACTTCGAGGGAGACGCTCGGAGAATTTGATCTGTTTCGAACAAGCATGAGCAGTCAGTTTGAGGAAACAGAACTGGGGTCAAGCTTTGTTTTTTACCGAGGCGATAGGAATATGTAGTTCAATCGCCAAGCCAGGGTCGCATTCTTGAGAAACTCACGCTTTCCATTGGTATTCGCCATTGGAGCCTTGCTTGGAGGTATTGGCCCCCATCTTGTCGAAAAGTCAATGGATGGGCGGTTGTGACAAATGCTCACGACGGTCTTGGCCTGGTGGTGTTTTTGGTGGCCGTTTCATCGGCGCGGCGCATTCGTTCGACCACCGGCTACATTTCGGGATTGGCGTCACCAGAAGCTGTGGTGGGCCGTGGACCGTGGTAGCCGCCTTTTTGATGCCTGAGGCGCACAAAACGAAACCACAATCGGCGCGCTGTCACGGACTTTGTCACTCGTTCGTATCACGCCATTCGTCGTCACGACTTCACCATGAATCGATTTGTCTATGTACCTACTTGCTGCTGGGCAAAGGGCAAAGAGACAGGGAAGGCAGGCAGCAGGTGGACAAATGCAGGCCTCAGTCACTTGTCGAGACTCGAGAGAGCAAGCGATACTCTTGACTCCACAGGCAATCATGTCGAGTCCTCGACATTGGCTTTTGCCAATGCGCAAGCGAGTCAACAAGGGAAATTTGCCATGGTGTGTTCTTGGCGTCATGGCCTGTTCCATGCAAGAACGGGTTGGCCGTTCCGACTTTTCCGTCTCGCCGAGGCTGCGATTCGGAGCACATGCGAAGTTCTGTACATCCACGAGATTTATGTAAGGGATTTCACACCCGATAAGGAGCTAGGTTTGTTCAATACCTAGGTAGCCTTTGTGCTTGACTTGATGAATGAAGAGCGAGTTCGAGAGTTGGAGTCTTGTACGAAGAGTTCAATTGGCTCAATTGACGCAACCTTCCAGCGATGTGCGACGCGATCGATCTTCTAAAGCTTATGGGCACAGCAGCGAGACGCGACTAGAGCGACAGCCGATGGGAGAAGAGATGAGAATGCGCGGTTGAGACGGCTTGTTCGATGACGATCAAGCTGTTGCTGATCATTGGTGGTGGCGATGACGAAACTCGAGCCAGTGGGAGGCGGGAACGGTCTCCCGTGGTGGGGTTCGCGGTCGTGAAACAAGAACAAAGGGACGAAAGCCAAGCGAGCATGTAATAAGGCGCTCTGCTATCCTGTCTGTGGAGCTCTAGAAGCAAAGGAATCGAGGGAAGTGGGTGTTGAAGGCAGCAGATGAGAGCGCAAGGGCGAGCGTGGCGCCGGGGTGGGTCTGATGACTGGTCCCTTGCATGGCCCTGCATTGCACTTGGCGCCGCCACCCGCGCGATCCTGACGTTGATCTCGTCTTCATTTGTATGTAGGTACTCCGTACTCTGTACTCCGCAAAACATATGTACGTATGTATGTACATACATATGGAGTACGGAGTACATGCCAAGTGATAGGCCCCACCCCGCCAAGCGCCGTCGACGGTTAACTCAGGGGCTGGGAGTCTGGGACTATTACCTAACTATGATACCAACGTGCGTCGAAATAGTTACAGCTGACCAGATTGGACGCAATGACAGGCAAATGGTAGCTGTTGTCACTTGCCAATGATATGTAACTATAGGTTTGAAGTTGGCGAACCACCATAGCGTCTTCCGTGAACCTCGCCCAAACTGTGCCCCGGACCCTGAAGCTGAACAGATGACCGGTGCCCGTGCATTTCCAGCAACCCTGTTCGTCTTTGGGGCACTGGGAAGTCTCCGAATGGTTGTTGTGTTAATGATCAGTTTATCCGCCATTAGCCATTATATCGACAGCCATCCGGCTCGCGTGGAGCTATACTCCGTAGAGATGGTGCGGATGCTGGTGCTTTTGATACTCTCGTTGTTGATGCCGACGATGATGCTATTGCTCTTGATGTTGTCGATGCTTTTAATGCCCTTTATGGGACGCTGTTGTCAATTGATGCTGTTCGTGGTGAAGCGTTGGTCAGCTGCGTGCCCAGTCTCCAGAGACAATATGAACAACGCGCACCAATGACCCCCTTTCATAATTAAGAGACGCCTACCTAGCCACTCTACTCTGCCTCTCGTATTGAGACCCTGCAATTTTTTTGTTCTTCGTTCTTCGTTCTTCGATCTTCGATCTTCGATCTTGGCTTTTCCATTTCCATTTCCATTTCCATTTCCATTTCCACTTCCACTTCCATTTATCTGCATTTGCATTTCCCTTGCCATCTGCATTTGCCATTTTCTCTGCAACCTACGTGCATTGTCGCCCTCAACCCTCGTTGCCGCTACTGGGCCCAACTCGGAGCGGTGCTGCTCGTCACCGGCTTGTCAAATCTCGCTTCTCGACTGTCCCCAACCAGCGACCCTCCATCTGTCTTGCTCTTGATGATTCTCACTTCTTCTCACGCACACACACACCCACGCGCGCACATACGCAATTCTCTCGTCCTCGTCGACATCCACGTCGTCAACGGCTTCGACGTTCCTTGCACTCCTCACACTTCCGCATACCCTTCTCTCCGCGGCTGGATAGTGGGAGGAGCGCATAGATCCGCCCTGACTCGCTGCCGTGTGGTGCTCCGTTGGCCCCTGGCTTCACCGTCATCGCCTGCCTCAGGACGACGACTGTTCCCCGAGAGAAGAGATCGGCATCTGGCCATCACATCCGTCTGCCACAACTGAAACGTCTGTTATCATCTGTGCAGCAGCTTTTCCTGCGCTGTGCTCGCACGGTTTGTAGCATCGGCAAGCTTCGCTGCTGTCCACGCCGTACCTGGCCTCCCGCTCGAACAACACAGTTGCATCATCACTCATTGCAACGCACGAGACGAGATACACAAAACGTACATCACAATCAACAATCACACACACGGCAAACTAGGCACTCTGCATCATATTGCCTTGGCTGTTTTGCCGGCCGGAATCTTGCCGTCGCACATTGCCTTACCTCTGCTCCCGCCACTGGCCCGCCGCGGCCTGCGCCAAAACAAGGAGAAGGAAACGAGGAGCACGGAAACCCACAAAAAAAAAGCCTCCCGTCTCTAGAGGACCACCGGACCCGGAATCCTCGTTTCATCTGTTGAGTTCGGACGTTTGCCTTTCGTGTCTCCATCCGCTCCCTGTTCTGTCTTCTGCCTGTTCTGCCTGTTATACTGTCCCAGTCCTGCTCAATTGGTTACCGTGCTGCTCGTTGACGAGACACGGGTTCTGCGCTCTTTCCTTTGCACATTGCGGGCTCACATTCTTTCTTCACGCATCTTTCACCCTCTTTCTACGCATAGTCTGCATTGGTGCACCCTTTCTTTCTTTGTTTGTTGCACAGAATCGCCTCCCTCCCTCCTGTCCGGTTACCCTCCTGCGTGGCGCTGGCTCGCCAACGCTTGAAGCACAAGAAAGCACAAGATGGATCCGTCAAGGACCATCGAAGAGAGAGGATCTCATGGATCTTTAGAGGTACAACCCACGTCAACAATTGACCCTTATACCACGGCGCTAAATGGTGTGAATCAGCCTATGAATTTGGTTTTTCGTGATGCTCTGTGGTGGACTCTGGGGGCCGCTGGCATGCTGGTGCTCGCCATACGAATGATGGAAATTCTATGGGCCCAGCTACGACAAGTGTCAGCCATGTCGGTGCCGAGAGAAAAGCAGCAATACTGGAAAGTAGCTCAATGGAGCTGGATGCCTGGTCTGAAGAAGCACGTCATCTACGCGCCTCTTTGGCGCAAACGACACAACCGCGAATTCAAACTGTCCTCGGCCGTCAACGTCGGCACTCTGCCCTCTCGACTACACACAATCATCATCTTCATCTACCTTGCCAGCAATGTAGCCTACATGTTTATTGTCAAATGGTCGTCGCACAACAAGTACGCACTATGCGCCGAGATCCGTGGCCGCTCAGGCACCCTGGCGCTTGTCAATATGGTGCCTCTTGTGATTTTTGCCGGCCGCAACAACCCGCTGATCTCGATCCTCAAGATCAGCTTCGACACGTATAACCTCTTGCACCGCTGGATGGGCCGTCTGGTGGTGATTGAATCGATTCTGCACACGGTTTCGTGGCTGATACCGGCGGTCGCGAGCAAGGGCTGGGATGGTGTAGGCCACTCCTTTATCGCCAGCTCTTTCATCGGATCGGGCATGATTGGCGTGGTGGCCTTGACGGTTCTGTTGATCTTTGCAGTGTCGCCCTTTCGCCATGCCTTTTACGAGACCTTTCTCAACATGCACATATTCCTGGCCCTCATCGTCTTTGTGTGCACATGGGTCCACTGCGCGTCGTCGGAAATGCCAGGCGGCCTGCCCCAGCTGTCGTGGATCATGGCCATCATGGCCCTTTGGTTTGCTGATCGATTCGCCCGACTTATCCGACTTACGCACATGAACTGGTCGAAACGGGGGTTTACCGATGCCTTTTGCGAAGCCATGCCCGGCGAGGTGACGCGGGTCACGCTCAACCTTCCTCGATACGCCAATATTCAACCCGGCACACACGCCTATTTGCGATTCGCCGGTATAAAGGCCTGGGAGAGCCACCCGTTCTCCATCGCCTGGGTCGATCACTCGACGGATCATTCTCTCCCCACGGCGGAAAAGGAGCTGCTGCATGGCGGCTTGGACAAGACGCAGGCGACAACCTCGGTCGGCTTTGTCATTGGAGCGCACACGGGACTGACCAGAAAATTATACAGCGAAGCCTGCCAGTCGCCGCGCGGCATTCGTCTTCGTGCAGCGATGGAGGGCCCTTATGCCGGCCACCACAACCTTGACTCGTACGGCCACTTGGTGCTTTTTGCGGGATCTACAGGCATCACGCATCAGATTTCGTATCTGAAGCATCACCTGGAAGGGTACAATAACGGCACCGTCGCCACCCGACGCCTGACGCTGGTGTGGATCATCCGATCATACGAGTCCCTCGAGTGGGTTCGACCATATATGGACGCCATCCTACGCATCCCGAACCGCATCGACGTACTCCGCATCCAGGTGTTCGTCACCCGACCGCTAAATCCGCGCGATATCGTCAGCTCGAGCTCCACCGTGAAAATGTTCCCTGGTCGGCCGAATATTCCTCTCCTGTTGATGAAGGAGGTGCAGGAGCAAACGGGGGCCATGGCAGTCACCGTGTGTGGGCCTGGCGGTCTAGCAGACGATGTGCGAGGCGCAGTACGGATCGTACAGGGCGAGACGGTGGTGGACTTTATCGAGGAGAGTTTCACGTGGTAGAAGTTATATGCGCCTGAGACGGTCTTGTCGGCCGTGCGCAGGGCCTGTTCCAATTCTTCAATTGTATATATATATTTGATGCAAGCTAGCACTGTCGCTGAAACAACTGGCTCACGCGCATCTGACGCTCTTGTCATGGCTCAATAGGGAGAGAAGCGAGTCTTGGATTCAAGAAGCGAGGGTTGTGCAGGGCGGCCGCTAGATTTGTATTTTTTTTTTTTTGCTTTCACGATACATAACAGCATAGCGTGTGCTTTAGGGAGGGAATGTTGTGCGGTATGGTTGCTGCATTATACATACATACCGAGACGTATAGTAGTGGTATATAGTGGTGGCCACTGGCCGCTGGCCAAAGGGGGTTTTAGGCCATGGGCCAGGAGAATATTTTTCTTTGTTGCTTCTTATGAGGGTCGAATGTTGACGGGGGGGTTAGCTTCTTGTAATATGGACTTGGCCATGATGTTTATCAATTTTTGTATAAGCGGCGTGTGCACTGTGACTTGAGCGACTTGAGCGACTTGAGCGACTTGAGCGATATGACGTGGTTGGATATGTTGAAACTTGACTGACGATGGACGTCTGTTCACTGCTTGAACTTCTTGCGTTGCTGCGTAATCATGGCACACCATGTACCCAGGTCTGTGCCGTCTGAAGTGAAGATAGTCGCGATAAGCGCAGGGCGGGTGTGACAAGGGCCTGTATGTATTAGGTAGGGGCTTGGGACTGAATTTCTAGAACGTAAAAATCGACTATGGCTCTACAAGGAACTCTAGAGGTATGATATCCCTCCGAGACCAAGGGGAGAGCCAGCGATATATGTATACGCAATGTCCCCCACTGTTCTTCTGTCTGTCCTGCATATCCAGAATACATATGAGCAGCGCCTGGGAACCAGCGGCTCCTGATAACTCCGAGTGGCGTAGGTATGCCAACTCAGAGCGGAATGGCTCCAGGTCGGTGAGAGCGGGCCATATTTGGCTGGCTGTCCGGCAGCTATACACATATATTGAGAAAATACTCCCTTTTTTGTTACATTCCACATTTGCCGTCACCCAATGTGACAAAAAAAATTTCATCGCGTCGTTGTGAGAACCGAATTCGTTTGAACACTGAGGCACGTGCCTTGAGGTGAGCCTTTGGACCGCTAAAGATGTACAAATTCACATCCCTATTCAAACGTTCACGATTCCATCCAGTTCGTACGTTGAAATCTTACAGGCCCCCGCCCAGTCACCAATGAGAAGGCAAATTCGGTCTCCCAGAGTCTCAACCACCAATTTGTGATTGCTTTAATTGTTAGGGAACGTGGTCACGTTTCCCACCGAGACTACGTATCACGGTCCACACTCAGTCCGCAAGCGTCACGTTGGAACTTGGCGTCATGTAGAGATCTGAAGACAACCAGCAGCAGCATCCAGAGCCCGCTCTGACTAGATGGCGTCATGTCCCTATCTGAAGATAGCCAGCAGCAGCCTCCAGAGCCCTACCCTCTGAGTAGGTTTGAAAGGCGATGTATCCGTGCGAAACAGCCACCTTTTCTCGATGAGAAACCCATGAGCGATACTGCGGCGGCGTGTGCATAGAAAGATTTCCGTCGCCCTCTTGCTAGGGCGATTCACGGACCAGGGAAGCTTCAGGTTCGTGAAATTTGCTCGGGCTCGGGCTCGGGATAGATGGAGTTGTTTGGAAAGTCCTCATCGATAGCAAGACATATGCGCTCAAAGTGGTAGGTTCATCTTGGAAGGATTGCCCATCAAAATATACAGAGCACAGTACTGAGTAAGTATGCTGCTCATTGTCTAGTTTTGGGACAAGGAACTGCGGGACACTTCATGTTACTGGGCGCTCCAACGGGAGTGCCATAATGCGTCACACATCGCGAAGATGCGTGACGCCATTAAAAACTCCTAGGACCTCATCTGGCTGAATCCATATCCGACGACATTCCACGACGCAGTTTCCAATCTTCACGCGTTCTCCACCGAGGGCCGCAGCGAAGCACGTTTTCGAGATATGTCAGGCGCTGTGGAATACAGGTAACAGAACCGCACCTCGTCTAAGGAAATGCTATGGGTGGACGATAATAAGCGGCAAGGAGCTTTGGGCCTTGTCTCGTCGACTGCAATCTCCCGAGCTAAAAGTCAAAAGACGCGTATTGCGCATCATGCCGTCGACTGAAGAGTACCGCGCGGCGCGCCATTGTGTACGAATATGTGCCTAGCAGCGACGCAGGTATGGATGCCGAGATTGTTCAAGCGTCGCTGGACTTCTTCTGGCTCGGTGGACACTGGATGGTGGATGGTGAATGGTGCCGGTGCGGATTGAGAATTGGGGAGATGTCGGCATCTTGCTCGACATTGCAGATGCTATAGGCCTTTCTAAATCTGCATAGCGAAAAGAAAGGTACAGGCAAAGAAGCGCAAGAGACGTGATAAACTGCCCGGTGTCTGCAACAGCCCGGGCAGCTTGTTCATCAGGGTAACGGGTTTGGAAATTGCGATCGATGACATGCGTGGCAATCTTAGATGCCTTGTAATTTGTCCCACATCGACCTCATCCTCGGTCACCAGTCACCAGTGCTAGGTCATCTCGTTCTCCTTCAGCGCATTATCTTCGGTGACTTCCTGCAAACGCAAAGACAAAGATCAGATCAGTCCCGGTAATGAGCCGCATCCGGGCCGAGACTCGACTCTCGAGAAGTCAACGTACCCATCGGCAGAGTGTGCAAGAAGCACCAATTTCAAGGCGCCATCTTGCTCAACGCGTCGATGATTGCTTTCTCCCGTTCAGTGAGTGCCAGCAAGGGCCTCATTCTGCAACAGCTGGCGCAATTATGAGAGTAACGCTTAAGCGTAGGTTCGTCAGTGGTCACCGTTCTCTCGACCTCATTTTGTGTAGAGATACAGAAGCAAGCCCGTGAGAAAAGTGTTACGTCTTGTAGACTCTGAAAAATGTACACGGGGACCTAGGTACCTCCACGTAAAAAAAAAAAAGACATGATATTGAGAAATAAGCCATGCTGGGTGCTGGGAGCCGCATCACGTGACGGCCGCACATGCACCCTATGTACATATTATTCCCACTTTCCCACAACTTGAGAAACTCAGCTCTTTAGTCAAATATACACCCACCATTGTGCCCCCAAATTGCTTGACAGATTCAGATCATTTCGCGTCACCGCAAAACTCAACATTGATCAGCAATACACAGGGGTCGTCACACAAATAACAAAGAAACAGCACCTACAACGGCCGCACGAGCATACTGTGAGGTCTGAAGAGCCCCAGAAATGCTTGCGGAGTTCTGAAGTCCGCTATTATATCTCTTTGAATATTGAGCAATTTGGGGGGGCATAATGGTGGTGTATATTTGACTAAAGAGCTAGGTCACTCGACGAGTGAGAAGGTGGAAAATATGTGCGTCTGGCTGGTAAGGCCGTCACGTGATGCGGCTCCCAGCACCGAGCATGGCTAACTTCTCAACATTGAATCGTGTTTGTGTCGTCAAGACGCTCTTGGGGTGTTTTTTCTCTCTTCCTCCGCAGTGACGTGACCGACAACTATCTTTTTTGTTGACTATCTGGGCCAATGATTGAGGCGATTGCATTGTCTTCTTTCTATCTTGTTACTGTTTCACTGGTTAGTTTCTGCCCGATGAACCTTCATGCAGCGGCTTACGCTCGTCGTGATCTTTGCTTTCGGATTTGGATGGCATCGTAAACACCAGGGTCAGGCTTCGCCGTTTCGGGTCTTGCATCGCAGGTGCTAATGAACGTCACATTGACGCATCGCGGTAGCATTAAGCTACGTATTGTAGTACGGATACATCGCCGTGGGCTACGGCCTTCATTTGGTCACGATTCCAGGTATTGCATGCAAGCATCACTTCGCTTGCGCTTACTCGCCCATACCTGTCTGTTTCCCATTCAGCATGGCAGAGACATACAGCCTTCGTGTCGCGAACCAACAATGCTGCCATCTAATGTAATTGATTTCCCGTTCTGATTAGCCTAGCCCCCTCCAGTTGGTCACGGCACCCTGAATATCGCGGTGGTGAGTGACTTGGCACTTGGTAAGTGTCCATAGCATCAAGCCGACTCTCAGCGCCACATACCGACAACAAACTCGAAGCATCAGCAAGAAATGAAAATCATGGTGTCACATTCATATGGTATTATCAAACGCCTAAGCCTCAAATCATAGATAAGCACAGGTTTGTCCCGGTCTGCCTCTGCTTCTGCCTCTGTCTGTGCTTCGAAACAACGGACACAGACTTTTGCATAGACCGAGCACATCATGACACTGTGCCTGTCCAGGAAGAGGTTTCTTTTGAAACAAGATTCCCATCCAAACCAAAACATAAAACAGCACAAAAGAAAAGGCTTTCATTTCCCGTCTCGACAGCGTGACGTGACTTCATCCATCCCCGCAGAAGATCCATCTCCCCCTCGTGGGACAGAAGAAGCTGTTCCAAGCCGCCGCTCATCATGTCCCATCTATTGCTTGTGCAAAAAGCTCCGCCATGTCATAGTTACCCATCAAGCATAAGTCTCCTTTACCTGGCGTCGCTGCGTAAACCGACCGATCACCAGCTTAACGAGTAGCAAGGACTGTGAGAAGGCAGTTAGAAATCATGAGCCAAAAATATATACGCGTCAAAAACAAGGAGCGCGGGACGTACCGGAGGGAATGATGATGATGAGCAAAAGAATGATGATCCCGACAACGATGCAGATGCGCATCTTCATGTCTTTCCACCACATCTGCTTTCGGACCCTATTCGCGCCGCGGCGAAAGCCTTGGGCGGAAACGGCCAGATTGTCTGTCTTGTCCTGAAGGGCATCTAGGCGCTGGCCTCGGTCGTTGGCTTTGTTAATATTGTCTCGTAGGATTCCGACGGTGTCGTTGATGTCCTAGGCACGGACCCTGTCAGCGCTGAAACGTACAGGCGAGGCCCCATTCTTTGGTGGCGAACAAGGAAATTCAAAGCAGAAGAACAAAGAACACGACTAATGGGATATCAATCGTGCCAGTTGCCTTGCAACTGAATAACGGTCAAACAGCCATCTTTCGCTCGTTCCATCACATCCGGCATTGCCGCCGATCATCGCAACCTTGGTCAGGAGCGTCGTCGCCAGCGAGCACGCACACTGAACCGAGCGACAACCCCAACATAACGTAACGAGTGATGGGAAAAATTGCTCCATGCAATGAATAAAGAGGAAGAGCGATCATCGCATACACGCCTGGCAGAAGCGGTGGTAGATGTCGCGCATCCCGAAGGTTCGGAACCTCGGGATCCGCACGTCATCACGTGCGCCGAGGCTGTCACCAAAGCCAGAAGATATCATATCTCAAAACAAGAACCCACCTCCTGAATTTTCTTGACTCGATCGGCGCCAGGTTGCGCGGCGTGCTGCCCGGCATCAGCGGGATGGGGATCGTAAGGGCCTTGGTGGGACATTTTGGGATGCGTCGACGTCGTAGAGAGTTGAAATGAAGCGAAGTACGGTCGGGGATCTCGATCGCTTTTGCTATGTCCAAAGATGCGAGATTGAGCGGTGGTGGTCGGTGGATGGCGCGAGACGGAGAAATGCGGCTGGATGACTCTTTTGTTCCGTCCGATTTTGAGGGGTGATGCGTGGATTGAAGGTTGGAAGACGAGCCGTTGAAGCTCTGCGTTACGTGATGGAAGAAAGAGGCAGCGCCAGCCCCCTTCCCAAAGCAGGCTATGTAGGAGCAATGCGCAGGATCTGGTTTGTGTTACGTGGGCAACGGTACCAGCCACTTCACTCCGCCACACTCTTTGTTGAAGTGTGGCTGGTAGTGGCTGGTAGAACCTTGGCCTCAAAGGTAAAACCCCCCCGTCGACTTGAGCTGTCGATAATGCAGCGCATCATCCGCCAAGGGCTTGGTCGACAATGCAGCTCACGATCGCGCCGCTCGGCATATCGCGGCTTGCGGCGAAAGGATGATGATGGAGGCGCACGGAAAGGCATGCGGCCCGCAAGGGATCCCCGCCCTTTCCGTCATTCCGGGACATGCAGCCAAGTCCATGGTTCAACTTCCCATCCATGGTCTGCCACAAAGAGGGTTTGCCCCTGGAGTTGCACAAGACGTCGTCACTCGTCAGCCATCGTGGCAGCCATCCGTCAACCACCGTGGCTACCCTCTCCGTCAACCACCGTGGACCTTTGATGGGGAGCGTCATCGTGCTTGCAACTCGCGCCGTCACTTCTAGTCCTCGGTAGCGGGTTGGCAAGTGGAACGCGCCCCTTTTGCCAGCAACATGGCGAGAGCTATTTGTGGCAGCATCGCGGCCCTCCCCCCGCTGGTCAGCCTCGTATTATCGAATCATCATCATCATCATGTCCAGGCCTTCATCCTAGTGTGCTCCAGGCTCCAGCTCGCTTTGGCCTCTTTGTGTGGGCGAGCGACCAACGACCAACGACCAACGACCAACGAGCATGGGAAAATTTGGCAGAATGGAGAGAATTGGAGATAACTGGGACAATGGGAGATTTGGGACAAGTTGAGAGGGCCCTCCGAAATATTACTCCGTAAACTCCGTACTGAGCCCTTCCTTCCTTGATCCAGGTACCGGGACATTGCTTCACGAACTCTGATTAGCGCTCTGTTAACTATGTACCCTGCGCATTCCAAGCATTCCAACGACCCTGGTTCAAATTGGCATCGACGTCCATCTCCATCCATCTCCATCCATCTCCATCCATCTCCATCCATCTCCATCCATCTCCATCCGGCCTCCATCCGCTACTTTTCTTCCCTGCCCGCTCCACTCACATCGATTGCCACCACGAAGGCGCTCATCCATTCCATCAACCGACCGTCATTGTAACCCGTTTCGCAGCTTTAGTTAACGCCATTGTAGGCCGGATTGAGCTTGCCAAGCCACTTTCAGACAATTCTCAAGACTCCGGCTCTTGCACATTCGTCTCCCGAATTTCCCCACCGAGCCCTGAGAGATCTTCGTCCGGCCTCTGGGCAATCTCCTTCTTCTCCTTTTGCACCATCGTCGAATGGCATACTGTCTCGCCTTCTTCCCCGTCGTCGTCTTCCCCGTCGTCGTCTTCCCCGTCGTCGTCTTCCCCGTCGTCGTCTCATGAAAGCCCAATCGGCACGGCTTCATTGCTTCATCTTCGCCTGCATGGGTATCTGAACTACCTACCTGCCGTTGACAACGTCAACGATAACGTCAACAACGCAAAGACCTGTTGTTACTTATCATCGGCAATGTCCAACCGACGTCATGGGACCGGCTTCACCAAGTTGTTGCTTGCAGCGGTGTTGATGTTGACGAGCCCTTTCGCTACGGCTTATGACCTGGATCCCAATTCAACTTGTGTGTATCTGCCTTTTTTACGTCTGGCCTTGTCATGCCTCCTCCTGGATGCCATTTTGCAAAGGTTATTGTGCCATTACTAATCTCGTCCTTGACAGCATCCATCGTATCAGTCGCCAAGCAAATAACGGCAGATCTTGTGGCCTACTATAGTGGGAATAAGCCCGGAGGCACGCCAGGTCTTCTCCCAGCACCATATTACTGTACGTGATAGATGGCGCTCTTCAAAACTTGATCCTGGGCTCTCAATCAGCTAGCCGTCGTTTCTAACAAAGTCCATAGGGTGGGAGGCGGGCGCCTTTCTCGGATCACTGATTGATTACTGGTATTACACGGGTGACGACCAATACAACGATCTCGTCGGACAGGGCCTTCTGTTCCAGGCTGGCAACGACTACGATTATATGCCTCGAAACCAGACTCTTACCGAAGGAAACGATGATCAAGGATTCTGGGGGCTCGCAGTCATGACTGCTGCCGAGCACAATTTTCCTGAAGCCTCCTCGGACCAGCCGCAATGGCTAGGGCTTGCACAGGCAGTCTTCAACACCCAAGCCGCTCGATGGGATAGCGAAAACTGCAACGGTGGCCTACGCTGGCAAATCTTCAAATGGAACCAAGGCTATGACTACAAGAATTCGATTTCACAAGCTTGCTTCTTCGCCCTCGGCGCTCGATTGGCCCTCTTTACGGGAAACAGCTCGTATGGAGAATGGGCGGATCGGACCTGGGACTGGATGGTTGATGTGGGCTATATCGACCAATACTGGCGCGTTATCGATGGAGCACACATAGGCACTAATTGCTCTGACCATGTGCCTTATCAATTTACGTACAATGCAGGTGGTTTTATCCTTGGCGCTGCAGCCATGTACAATTACACTGAAAAGCCGATTTGGAAGGATAGGCTGGACGGCTTACTGAAAGGGAGTAAAATCTTCTTCACGGGGCCTGGCAAGAACATCATGACCGAAGTCGCGTGCGAACCGGTCGACCGTTGCAATATGGACCAGCAATCGTTCAAGGCCTATGTCAGCCGATGGTTCGCCGCAATCACTAAATGGGCACCGCATACCTACGACTACGTCATACCCTACCTCCGTGCATCAGCTGTTGCTGCCGCCAAGCAATGCGTCGGTGGTGATAACAAGCGCATGTGCGGTCTGAAATGGAATCAGGACAAATACGATGGGTCAACCGGCGTGGGCCAGCAGATGGCTGCCATGGAAGTGACTTTGGCATGCATGATCAAAGACCGCCCTCCACCCTTCACGGCTGCAACCGGTGGTACCAGCAAGGGCAGTCCCGGTTCGGGCGGAATCGACGTTGGACGAAACGAGCCGAAGCCACCCGATTACAAGTCCATTACAGCTGGTGATCGAGCGGGGGCAGGAATATTGACCCTTCTGGTGCTTGTAGCCATGGTGACGGGAATTGGTTGGATGTTTGTGGATGAGAGATCGGACAGAACGACTCTGCAACAGTTCAGGGGATTCCAGCAAAACACGACGGCGGCCATGACTACTTTTGTTAACGGAAAACTCGGATTACTGCGGAACAGGTCATTGCCAGGAGAAAAAGGGGCCCAGACAGTCAGCACCACCAGCTTGCATAGTTCGTCATCTAGTGTAGTGGAAAACAAGCAAGCGGGCGACGGGGCGACAGTCAAAATAGGTCGCGTTCGCAGCGAGGGCGCCGGAACACCAAGACGTCTATCCAACATGCCAATTGGGTGGCCGCGCCAGAGTATGATTATGCGCGGCGAAGTTTTGACAGAGGACATGCCTTACGAGTCGGTCTCTTTAAGGGACGGT
The DNA here is from genome assembly GCA_018360055.1 of Claviceps monticola. Classification (NCBI taxonomy): domain Eukaryota; kingdom Fungi; phylum Ascomycota; class Sordariomycetes; order Hypocreales; family Clavicipitaceae; genus Claviceps; species Claviceps monticola. Next base: position 33,635 of record SRPP01000264.1, read on the forward strand.
GATGGCGAGCATACTTGACCACGGCGGATCAGGTCCTCTTTTTTTTTTTTTTTGGAATTCTGTTGGATTATGTGTATACTTGGTCTTGTATTCTTGATGTCACTTGTCGAGGAAGCACACAGTCTACCCCCTCTGGTCTCTGAACAGGCGAGTGACTTGTACATTATGGGAGGGAAGTTCATGGGAAAAGCCTATTGACATCTGGGTTTTGGTACAGCGTACGTGAGCTCACTTAGCGGAGAAGCGGCAATTGTAAAGCATGCCTGAATGTCAAAGATTGTACATACATACAAACAATAGAGGTCGGTTGATACTCGTGACTCGTACAAGCACCGTACAAGTTAGGGGTACCTATGTATGTATGACGGAGGGTATGAGGTGCATACCTAACAATTGTGCGATGGCGGCTAGCTCCACTTTTGCGGGCCGTCGCGGCGTGGCAGCTGCCGGTCTGAGCGCCATGTGTGTGTGTGAGAACCGGAAGAAGATACCGATGGCAGGTAACTAACACATGAATCAGCATGGGTGGTGTGTGACGTGTCCAATGTTATTCGTCCGATGTGCGAAGGGGGTCAAGAACAGGATGTTACAATGCCGTGGCAATACCTATGGCAGCATACCCTGCTCTCACGAGTCGCGACTCGCCCGGGTTTGACGAGATCCGGAAGTGCACGAAGATGACTTGTAAGTTGTCAATTGATCTGGCTTTGCTGTGTTTCGCATATACATGTACAACACTCACCACGCCGGGTCCTCCGCACGATTCGGTGGAATCGGTGGAGTTATGGTCCGTGGACGGTGGCCCGTGGACTGGTCACTGACTCACTGCAGTGGTGGATTGAAGATGCGGTACAAATGTATAGTTAGACGCAGCGCAGGATTCGGGAAGGAATTCACCTGGGCAGTCAATAGTCATACGGTTATACCATTGACGACGTGTTTGCGAGTTGCGTGTAACAACATCTGTCCCGACTCCCTCCTTGTCGTGATTCAAGTTCTGCCACGAGTCTTTGAGACTTTTGACGACGAGTATCTTCTCGGGATCATGATCTTTAGAGCAACTCGTTGGATTGCTTGTGTGCTCGTCTCGCCAAACAATGTCGACACGTTGGTCTGCTTGCAGGAAACGATAGAGACTAGAGTTGCTGAGCGAAGAGAATTGAGGATGAGTCAATGATGTGTTATGATAAGAAGCTCTGTTTTGGTTTGTGTCACACGTGTAGGCACACCGATCCTCACCTGCGACATTCCAACCGGGCGCTGTGCACCGACGGAGATCCGTGATCGTACAGCGCTTGCCGGTTCAGGC
>SRPP01000265.1:0-34565 GCA_018360055.1 Claviceps monticola
TATTCTTTGGGGAAAACTGGCTTGTATTTAGAAGAACCCGGGATTAGCCCTGCACGCCCTATTATGCCCAAAACTGGGACGCAGGGGCGTAAAATACTCAACATCAACAACAACAACAACTGCTCACTTGTACGGTGTATGTATGTACATGTAAATGATGTGTTGAAGATTAGGTATCTATAGCTAATAATATCAAATAAGAAAGCAAAAACATTGTGTGCAGTCATGATGGCCGCCAGTTCCCTGCGTCTGCGGATTGAGGCGGCGAGCATGTTTCGCCTGCTGTTGCGCCTTGTAGCGATGTCTGTCACACACCCAACCGCAATTTGCGTTTACATATCTATGATTGTCTCGTTTCACCTCTCTACTGTTCGGGGTGCCTTTCCGGACTCGCTGTGTTGTGAGCGATCCGATGCTACACCTGTCCCTTCGATTACCCCTTCGGTATTTTACATGGTTCGTCTTGCAGCTGCAATTCAATAGGTCGAAATGTATTGTGTGACCGTGGTAAGTCCCAGGCCGGTAGATTGATTCAGCTTCGTTCAAAATCGTCTCCACATACGTGTCGTCATCATACAGCAACATGTCTTTGAGTCCACTACGGGGTTCGGACTTCCTTTCACTCTTTGGCATCGGCCGTAGTTTTCGATGAGTTTTCGGAAGAAGACTCGGGCTTACGCTCCCCTTCAGTGTCGAAGCCTAGCTTTTCAAGCTCGCGAACAAGCTCGTTGATCTTGATGACCTTGGCAAACTGCTCCGGCAGAAGTGGTTTGCCATCGTCATTCTTGCTCTTCAGTTCTCTAGCCTGCTTCAGCTTCTTTTTCAGATTTCGAGCCTTCTTCTCACGCTCAACCTCAGGGTCGACTTCTTCGGATGGGACCGGCTCAGCAGGTGTTTGTTTGCTAGCGTCCGGAGCTTGGGTGTCTTCCGTGGCCTTTGCTTTCTTGCGCGCCTCTCTTCGCTTGGCATTCTTATTGCTAGCGGCAGAAGAGGACTGTTCGGAGGCTTCTCCCTTCAGACCCGCGGCTCCTGGGATACCGATTCTTCGGCCTCGCTCGCGGAACGATTCGGCGGTCCGGTTCTTGTACACCTCGACATCTTCTGGTGGGCGATATCCAGGGCGAATTTTGATGGCTTTGCGAGTACTTCCGTCAGGGCGCAGCGATTCGGGTATTTGGCGCTGGCCGCTGCCTTGGTCCGTGATGATGCCTGCGTTTGTGACCTCAGAGGGCATCTTGGACGACTATCCGCGGGCGTGTGCGGAGCCAACCGTCATTGATAGAGGATTGTCGTAGAGAGAGAAGGGAGACAGGTACGAGACGGTAATTTGATGCCGATGTAGATGGTAATATCGGAAAGCACACCTGACTGCGCTTCAAGCCGTGGATGCGAGGTTGAGCCTGGCGGAATTCTCACGGCACTTGGGACGTGGGGCGCAAGCTGGTTTGTCTTTGACATGTGTGAATTGTACGACGCCAGAGCACACTTGTCAGTGGTCAGTAGTCACTGACCAGTGACACCACATGGCGAAGTACATGTAGTAATGTACAGAGTACTCCGTACACCGTGCCACATACCCACTCTCAATGCCGACAATTCAATCTTGCTACCTACGTCCTCTGACGCCTTGATTGGGGAGAGACTGTGTATAAGCTTATTCCGGCCTGATGGCACAAGGCCGATTCATTCCAGGCTGCGATGTATGCATGACATGACAACGTTCAAGTGCGCAAATGCTTGTGCATTTTGGATACTCCTGTTTATTTTGTAGCACCTAATCACCGAGTTACCTGCAGGTAGGCAAGTATAGGTACATAGACAAAAGGGGACCTGGCCGATCACCGACTCACCGCATATGATGATGGCCGGTTTGCAGTCAAAATGACCTCGGAGTAGTCAATATATTTGAGGAGACGTCTTTCAGACTTGACTCTCCAATTCCAAGCCATCACACGACAGCGTCTTTGCGCATAGTACCTACCTGTTGACTGTATGTATGTAGTTTATGTACACGTTACGTACCAATGTACTCCGCATGTACTTTGCTTTCCCGGGCTCGGGCTAGGTGGAGCAGCACAAAGCCGTCACAACCAATCAAGGCACACGCAAAGGGTGCCTCAAGAGTCAACCCATCGCGAATTTCCACGGCTCCTGTTCGAGCCATTCCTCCAAACCACCAATCGAACTCGACCGACGACCACTTCACGGCCAATTGCCCTCCCCTCGATACTGTCTTTGGAAGTGCTACGTCAGAAATCAGTCACAATGGTGAGCCCTCACAACAACGGCGTGCGATAGAGGCAGAACGCGAAAACTAATCCATTCGACAGTCGCTCGTCAACTCCCTCTACAGGCAAGTACCTCGACGAAAGCCGACCGACCGAGCGCGAACCACAACCACGGATATTAATAAGGGAATGTAGCACAATTTTCCGCAAGAACTACACCATGCTGGCGGCTGTCTTCGGTGCTGGCTTTGCGTTTGAAGTGTATGGCTCCCTAGCTGCAGCAGCAGTTTCAAAGGCCTGACCGACTGACCGTCATCCCAGTGGCTTCAACAATGTCATCAACAAGTGGTGGGACCACCACAACCGCGGCGTGAGTCTTTGACTCTTCTCTTTTGTTCTCTTTGTCCTCTTTGTCCTCTTGTTTTCTTGTCTTCTTGCCTTTGGGTTCATGTTTCTATTTCTGCGTCTCTTGTCACCCCTTTCTATAGCATGCTTATCCTGGCAATACTAACTACTCGTGTAGCGACAATGGAAGGACATCCGAAGCAAGTACGTACAGGATGGCGAGGAGGACGAGGAGTAAGCGTTGGAATCTGCATTAGGTGTCTAGAAGCGCAAAGAGAATTGCGTTCTTAGTTGTCCTTAGACTTGTATTATGCATCAAAGAATGAATGGGAGCCATTTCCGCGCACATGATGCGCACCATCTGTGGGCGAGCCTGTTAGCGCCCTTCTCTGCCAGTCGTTCCCTCGCGCGAGGGACGATTGCCACAAAATGTGAGACGTGATTTCCCTCTTAATGAATGTTTCCACGCCTACCATGCATATGTGCCTCAAAAACTGTACGGCAGTGGGCCAACAGCGTTTACGCGCCGTCGAAGCTGCCTTATTATTGCCGCATGGACTGCGACAGGGGCTGCATCTGCGGGCAGTGGGAGACTTTGCTTTGCCGCAGCGCTCGAGCGCAAGCCGTCGTCACCCAAAGAAAGGCGAGGGGCGGAGGGGCCCAAAACTTCTGGTGCAGTTTGTTTCCAGATCCAGTCCCATATATCTCCGTATCTCCAAACCCCCAGACCAGATCAACGCACCGTTTACGGCGTCTTGGCTTGATTTGTAAGTGAACAACCAACCACTAAGCGCTGTGGTGCTGCAAACCTCGCTCTTCCAAGTTCCGCCAAAGGTCGACGCTTATCCATCATTCATCATCGCTCATCTATAGCTGTTCACCTTCCGCCCTTCGGTATTTGCTGTGTCCTCACAGAGCTCCGCTGCCTCGACGCGTCCATGGCCGTCATTCTTGTCAGCAAATTTACAGCAAATCGTCCGACTGAGCTGCTCCCCGCCTGCCCCGCCCTGGCGAGGAGACAGTCAACCCAGATTCCATCGATCAAGTACGCTCCGGTAGGAATTCAACAGTCATGAGCATGGAGATGGCCATGTCAACACAGGAGCAGCAGCTCTGCCAGTTCTTGGCAGACCTGCCTGCTCATTTCGGCTATCACTACAGTGAAGAGGCTGCTCAAGAGCTTCTGCGAAGCTTATTCTGGTCTCTAGCCGGTGGCAACGAAAACTATATGCGTCTCCTGTTCCCCGATGGTAAACTCAACAAAAGCCTGAAACTCAGTGATGCTCAAGGGGCGGTCGAAGGTGCCGAGTACACGGAAGCTGCTCGCGGCAAACGATGCGGACACATATTCAAGCCAGGAGAGGCATTCTACATGTGCCGAACATGTGGAACAGACGAGGCATGCTGTCTATGCAGCCGATGTTTCGACTCGACTGATCACGATGGCCACATTCTTCGTATCCAGATCTCTGTTGGCAATAGCGGATGTTGCGACTGTGGCGACGCCGAAGCCTGGAACAAACCGCTATTCTGTACAATACATTCTGACATGCAGACGGGACCAGAAAAGGGCAAAGGGAGAGAGGCGGATGCCCTGCCAGACGACCTGGTCAAGAGTCTCCGCATGACAATAGGCCGCGTCTTCGACTACCTTTGCGACGTGATTTCTTGCTCCCCTGAACAGCTCAGGCAGCCGAAAACAAAGGAAACGATAATCAAGGATGAGGAACAGTCACGTTTATTGTGCAAGTACTACGGCCCAACCACAGAGCCCTGCACTGAGTTCGCTCTGATCTTATGGAACGACGAGAAACATACCATCCAGGAGGTGCAAGACCAGGTTGCTCGAGCCTGCCAGAAAACCCGTAGCAAGGCTACGCGTGACGCGTGGGAAGTAAACGATATAGGGCGGAGCATTCTCACTTGCAATTCTGATATTGACGCTCTGCTTGGCATGGCGGGAATACTGGAGGCGATTCGAGTCACCGTCACGATCAGATCAACCCGAGATACTTTCCGTGAGCAAATGTGCGGCACGCTCGTTGAATGGCTGGGTGATATCTCCGGCTGCTCAGTTGGCCATGACAATCACATTCTTAGAAGATTAGTCTGCGATGAGTCAATGAAACCCTGGCGCAAAGGAAGTGCCGCCTCTCAAACCACTGGTTTGATTGACGACAACGATGAGGACGAACAGACCCAGGAATCCCAGACTAGATTGCATGGAGTTCGCTTCATCATGGCACTGCAGGCTGCTGCTGGCGCGGGAGGTGAACTAGAGTTCGATATCAACGCGCAGGGCAACCAGAACGGAAATGAAGATGAAGGCGGGGAAGACGATGGTGAAGACGAAGACGAAGACGAAGACGAAGACGTTGAAATGGGAGATGATGATGAAAACAACCACTCGCCAACAAGCTCTGTAGCAGGAGGTGACGAAGAGGACGAGGACGAGGACGTCATGATGGTGGATGCTAGAGGAGATGTTGGCGACCTTGGTATGAACTGGTCGCAATCAGGCCAAGCTCTGGAAGAAGATGAAGCTACCATGGCAGGATATCCGCCTCCACCCCCGCCACCAGCGACCGCCCAGGCGCCAACTGTCGCTGCGCCTCGACAGCGAGACGGCACTCCGTCAGACTCCGACGCGGCAGAGCCTCTGATCGTCCCGGCCATGTATGCCAAAGCGAACATTGATGTGCCCAAGACTCCCGGCAAAACGGGAAAAGCAGCGCCACAGCCCGCAAGATACTGGATCGAAACACCGCAGATGTACACTCAGCGAGACAACGTGCCATCTGCAGAGGATGTGTTTCAACGTGTGCGTCTGGACTGGCTCCTGCTCTTCGACCTTCGCATGTGGAAAAAGGCGAGAAACGACCTTCGCTCCCTATATATTTCCACTGTTGTGTCGATACCCGAATTCAAGCGTGTTTTGGCTCTGAGATTCGCCAGTCTCTACACGATTCTAGCTCAGCTGTACCTCGTTGGTGACAGAGAGCCAGACCACTCCATCATTAATCTTTCACTGCAAATGCTGACCACGTCTTCTATTACTGCGGAAGTTGTCGAGCGCGGCAACTTCTTGAGCAGCTTGCTTGCCATACTGTACACATTCCTGACGACGAGACAGGTTGGCCACCCATGGGATGTGTCCCCAGATGCGGTTCTTGCTTTCGAAAGTGGTTCTGTCACCAATCGTCGCATGTACCACTTCTACCAAGATCTGAAGTACCTCTTCGGCTCGCCTCACGTTCAAGAACGGGTGAGGTCGGAGCCGAGGTATCTGATGCAATTTCTGGATCTGGTCAAACTTCATCAATGCATCGGACCTAATGTGCGAGCGGTAGTCGAGCACGTGGAATATGAAGCAGACTCGTGGATCACTGCTTCTCTGGTCACAAGGCAGATCAATCTGCAAGCCAGAATCCTGGCTGAGGCTTTCCGCGACTGTCCTCCCGACGAGATTCACTACCTCCAGCGAGCCATTCGCTTTGCCGCAAAGACGGCGATTACCTATTCGATTGGCGCAGAACGTCATCGTTTCAAGCATACTGAAGTCAAGGAAGAGATCACGTTCAGGTCCTTGTCCGACTTTGAATTTGAAGGAAGCAATGTTTCCTTCAAGGTGGTCAAATTCGTGGTGGAGAAGGATGCCATCAGTTTCCATCATGCCCTCCACTACACACTGTCCTGGCTTATAGAATGTGGACGCTCGCTCCCCGCATCTAGTATTCGAACATTGATGAGCTTCACTGCCCAGGAGCTTCGGTCAAGTCCGAGATTGATGGGGCGTCCCCAGGTTCCGCGCAACGACTACAGTGCTGAAGATTATCTCATAGCCATCTTTGACTTTCCCCTGCGCGTCTGTGCCTGGTTGGCCCAGATCAAGGCCAATATGTGGGTAAGAAACGGCATCAGCCTGCGGCATCAAGCGAGCACCTACCGAGGCGTCGGCCAACGAGACGTCTCCCATCACCGGGACATCTTTCTTTTGCAAACGGCCATGGTTGTGTGCAACCCAAGTCGTGTGCTCGCCTCCATTGTCGATCGTTTCGGACAGAGTGGATGGGTCAAAGGCTTGTTTGAGCTCAAGTCTGAAGCACAGGATGATGCTCAGCACCTGGACGTTGTCGAAGACATGATTCATCTGCTCATTATCTTGTTGAGTGACCGAACGTCGCTCGTTGCCCCCGAGGATGAGCCAAACTCCCGCAAGCTAGCCATGCGACGCGACATCACGCACGTCTTGTGCTTCAAGCCTCTGTCTTTCAGCGAAATATGCAACAAACTACCAGAACGGTATCAAGAACAGGAGGACTTCCATCGCGTGCTAGACGAACTGGCGACCTTCAAGCCACCCGAAGGTGTTTCCGACGTAGGCACTTTTGAGCTTCGCCCAGAGTTTATCGAAGAAATCGATCCTTATATCGCACATTACAGCAAGAACCAGCGCGAGGAATCCGAGATGGCGTACCGGAAGAAGATGGCCAAGAAGACCGGAAAGTCGGTCGAGGACATTGTCTACGAACCTAAACTCCGACCCATCCCGTCAGGTCTTTTCGAAAATCTGGGACAAATCACCGGAACCGGCATGTTCTCACAAATCGTCTTCTACTCACTGCTATATCCTCTTGTTGCCGAACAGTTTACGCCGTCGGTACCTCTCACGCGGCTGGAGACTTTCCTTCAGGTGGTATTACATTTGGTTCTCATTGGAATTGTTGTGGACGAAAGCCACGAGCAGGATTCATCCGAGGCCAATCCCCCGAAATCCTTTGTTCACTTAGCCCTCAAGAGCCCTGCGCGAGGCAACTTTTTGGCAGGGGCCAAAGATTCGCGCACCATCGTATCACTGTTGATCATGCTGTCGAGCAAGGAAGAATTCAAATCGGCTCGCCCAAAGATTGCCCTGGTACTGAGTCGGCTGAGGCAGAAACGCCCTCGTACATTCGAAAGCTCCATGCATGATCTTGGACTTGCCGTAGATCGTGTTGACACTGCTACTGGTGCCAACACATTGGCACAAGAGGATCGCGAATTACGGAAGAAGGCTGCCTTGACCCGCCAGGCGAAAGTCATGGCGCAGTTCCAGCAACAGCAGAAGAGCTTCCTCGAGACGCAGGGCGGCATGAATTGGGGATCCGACATGGACGAAGACGACGAGGACATGGAAGACGGGTCCGAGGATCGAAAACACAACTGGAAGTATCCCCAGGGGACATGCATACTGTGCCAGGAAGAGGCAGACGAAAAGAGGCTGTACGGCACATTTGCCCTTTTGAGCGAGAGCCGCATTCTCCGGCAAACCGACTTTCAAGATCCTAACTTGGTCAGAGAGGCCTCACAGACACCGTGCAATCTTGACCGATCTGCGGACGATATTCGACCCTTTGGCATCGCTCACGAGAATCGAAAAATGGTGGAGAAGCTCAACATGAAGGGCGAGACATTCCTGGACGAACGACAAACGCTCGGCAGGGGATTCAAGGCCAATTGCTCCAGGCCCGGCCCGGTAGCGAGCAGCTGTGGCCACATGATGCACTTTTCGTGCTTCACGACGTACTGCGAGGCCACGAGACGCCGGCACACTCATCAGATTGCGCGGCATCACCCGGAAGAAACTCGCCGCAATGAATTTGTTTGCCCCTTGTGTAAAGCGCTCGGCAACGCGTTTCTGCCCATCATTTGGAAGGGTCTTGAAGAATCGTATCCTGGTCATCTTCAGCCACAGAATTCACTTGAGGAGTTTTTGACACGACAGATGCAGCCAAAGTACGGCGGCCCCAGGCACAAGGGGCGTGAAGCTGATGATCCTGGACTACCTCTCCTTATTACGCCCAGCTTGCCGGGGAGCTTGCTTGATTCTCTTCTTACGGATCCGCCGGACCTCGACAGCGACGAGGATTGGGACAGGGAGGAAGGAGAGGAAAATGCTGGTGCGGAAAATGCTGCTGGCGCAGAGGATGCTGCCGGTGCGGATGATGCTGCTGGTGTGGATGATGTTGCCGATGCGGATGACACTGCTGGCGCGGAGGATGCTGCTGGCGAGGACGCAGCTGGGGCCGAGGATACAACTGGCGCTGATGCGGCTGGCGCAGAGGTCGACGCCTCTCAGCCATCAGCGGCGGAGAAGCTGGCCAGGACTCGAATTCTTTACGATCTGCTCACAGCGTACCGACGCCTCAGAGATACGTTGCGGTTGAACGGGCTACATACCGGACACCCGCTTGATCCGAATCTCACCGGGGGCGATGATCTTTGTGCCAGTGACACCCTGATTCAGGCGGTTGGGTTCACGATTGCGTCTGTGGAGATCCAGCAGCGAGGAGTCGAGACCTTGCCGGGTAAGACACTGCTGGCCAAGATTCCGGATCAAGTACTCATGCACTTGCGCATCTTGTGCGAGACGGTATCTTCCTACGTATCTATAGGCGCCCGTTTCTCTGATCCTTCTGAGAACACCATGATGGCTGAGTTTCGCAGCGATAGCGAGAGGCAGCATTGCCAGCTATTCATTGCCCGCTATCTGGAGTCCTATTTTGCGTCTTTGCCATACAACAGAAGACCGCTACGACCACTGGATGTATATCCGCCTCTGTTGAGCCAGGACGCGTTTTCCTTTTTGGTGGAATGCACCTACGGGCTCGTACATGAGCAAAAGGCAGACATTGCTCACATTCTCCGATTATGTTATCTTGCCGAGATCGTCAAGATTGTGTATCACATGGGGCGAAACATGCCTTTGGGTATGTGGATCGATGGCCTCGCTGCCAGACAAACACAGAATCCGGCCATGGCAAACTTTGCCCAGCTTGCGCTTGGCATCACACAGACGGCCATGGAGTTTGAGGCCGCCAATGCGACGCAAGCTCATGACCAGTATCCGGAACACAAAGGTTTCCAGCAGCCCGGCGTGGATACCTTGGAGGGCTGGTACAGCTTCGTGACGAAATACGCGCTCACGTTTCTGCGCAAGAGCGTCTTGTTCATGTACGTCCGCTATGGTGTCAAATTCCACAGCCACGTTTATTCTTCTTCGCCTACTCGAAGCCATACCTCCGCCTCCGCCGATGCAGACGAGCTCGACAGATTGACAGAGGTGCTCCGCTTGCCGACCTTTGATGAAATGTGCGCGGCCGTGACTGATGCGTCTACGGCATGTGGCTGGCCGGGCATTCAGACTCGTGCTCTTGTGACGGGATGGATTAAACATCAGGTCATGTGGCCGCGAGGACATGGCGACTTGAATCGATCCGCTTTAGTCAGTCATCCGGGTATTTTTGAGCTGATTGGCTTGCCGAAGACATATGATAGTCTCATTGAGGAAACGACGAAGAGGAGGTGTCCGACGACGGGACAGGATCTCACGGATCCGGTTATCTGCTTGTTCTGCGGAGAGATTTTGTGCAGTCAGAGCACGTGCTGTCAGAAGAGGGATGTTGGGGGGCAGGATGGGAGTAAGATTGGAGGTGCACAGCAGCATATGCGCAAGTAAGTGATATCCAGGCGAGGCCTATTCTTTTCCTTGACACGAAGAAAGAAAGAAGAAGTTGTTCTAAGGGAAGACAGAGAGACAAAGGGTCTTCTCTAAAAGAATGATGGCTCTTCTTGATTCTATTTCTCCATAACTCTACGACTTGGGACGATTGCTGACAATGAAATACAGGTGCCAACAAAACATTGGCGTGTACTTGAACGTGCGCAAATGCTCTACCGTGTACCTCTTCCGTCAGTCTGGATCATACGCCCCGGCACCGTACACGGACAAGTACGGCGAGACGGACCCTCAGCTCCGCCATGGGAGGCAACTCTTCCTTAACCAGAAGCGGTACGATCTCATGATTCGTAATACGGTGCTGAACCATGGGGTTCCAAGTGTGATTAGCCGGAAGTTGGAGTCTGAGATTAATAACGGGGGATGGGATACGTTGTAAGTGGTGGGTGGTGTAAGGAACGTAGCGGTAGTGAGGAGTGTGGAGTGAGGAGTGAGGAGTGAGGAGTGAGGAGTGAGGAGTGAGGAGTGAGGAGTGAGGAGTGAGGAGTGAGGAGTGAGGAGTGAGGAGTGAGGAGTGAGGAGTGAGGAGGAAGAAGAGATATAGATAGGAGAGGGAAGAGGGAGAGAGAGGGGAAAAGAAGAAGAAAAGGCAGATGAAGGACGGGGAAAATGAGAGGCGGGATGAAGCAAAATGAAATGAATAAAGAAAAACAAGATGATATGATATACATGCATAGAGAGAGGGTGAATTCTGGAAATGGCATTGGTTTGGGAGGAGGGCGAGGTACAGGGAGAGGGACTCGGGAGCTTCCTGACATTGGGTTTCTGCATTTACATATAGTAGTGAAGGGGCTTGGTGCCCGGTATATGCTATGGAAGTGTAGAAGCAGTTGAATCACGATTACTGTAGAGGCCGAGGCCATTGAAAATTAAACGAAGCCAACTTGTGCTTAAAACCGAAACTTGTCGGAGTTTTAACGACGGATAGATCATGACAGAGACGGACGGGACGGCACGTGATGCTCTGCCGTCTCATCAATGCACGATTGAGGCACAAAGACGCAAGTGTGGGCTGAGGCTTGACCCAACGACCAATCAGATGCAGACGATGCGGCCAAGACGCGTCCCAACCGGGTCGAGTCGAGGGCGGGCAGCAAGACAGAGCAGAGCGACAGAGGGAGGCAATAAGACGGCGTCTGTATTCCGAAGTCTGCTTCTTGATCATCACCTGCCGAATATTCCTACATTCTGCCATTTCGGTGATCTCTGTGATCTCTGTAATCGCCCGTGCAGTATCTACGCGTCGCACCGACAGCCCTGGTCTGCGAAAACGCTTCCTTCGAACATGGGGCGAAGGTCTAGTCGCGCCGCTGCTAGGAAAGCATCGGCGGCCCTGGGTATGGATGGAACACTTTTTTTGCTTTGGCTTGTTTCTTGCGCGTTGCGTTCCTTGCTTTCGCATGCCCATTGCTGTTTGCGCCCACTTCGTTTTCTCGACCACAAACACCGCCATTGGACTCTAATCAGCTTCTGCTTGGTCTGGTGATTACGTCTTGACGCTTACTTGTTCTTCTTTTTTTTTTTTTTTTTTTTTTTTTTTTTTTTTTTTTTTTTCCTTTTTTTCCTTTTCTTCTGACTTTCTTTGTGTTTTCGTCCCCGTTTTTGGAGCTTCTTCGTGCTACTTCCCACGCTGGCAGTTGGCACCCGTGCATCCGCCCCGCGACCATCGACACAACTACCCGCACCCACCATGGCCCCGCGGAAAAGGATCCGATTGAAGCTAACTCGTACTTCCGACGCTACAGAGAGTGCCTCGAGAGCGTATGCTGAGGACCAAGATGAGCCTATGCCCGATGCTGACGCTGTGGACGACGCACCCGAGCCCGAAGAGCCAGCGACGCGCGAAGACGAAGCTGAGCAGGAAGAGACGCGGCTCGACGACGAGGACAAGAAGGATGCTGTAGACGAAGACGGAGAAGAGGCCGAGGAGAGAGACAATGGGGAAGACGGTGGCGAAGAAGAGGACGAGGAGCACGAGGACGAAGAACAGACAGACGCCGCCGCCGCAGCCAAAGAAAAAAGCTCAACCAAAGAGTCCAGCCCACAGACACAACCGGTTCTCCGAAGAAAGCGACTAGGCCGACCACCGAAAAATAAACCCGCAGACTGGGACCCCATGGTCGTTGTGTCGGAAGATGCCCCGAGACGTCGCGGCCGAGGCGGATGGCGCGGTCGCGGCGGGCGCAAAGGCGGTCCCGCGGCCCCCAAGGCAGAACAAGTCATTGACGCGGAAGGCACCATCGCTGAAATCATCGACGATGAATGCGTGCTGCCTGAAGATCCAGAGGGCCAGACCAAGGTCGACAAGTGTGGCAATCTGGCGGGGGGTCGCGAATACCGCTGCCGGACTTTCACTGTGCGTGGACGCGGGGACCGGCTGTACATGCTGTCCACGGAACCGGCTCGTTGCGTGGGTTTCCGGGACAGCTACCTGTTCTTTACGAAGCACCGCAAGCTGCACAAGATTATTGTGGACGACGAGGAGAAGCGCGACATGATTGAGCGGGACATCATCCCGCATTCGTACAAGGGGCGGTCCATTGGCGTGGTTACGGCCCGGTCAGTCTTTCGGGAATTCGGCGCGCGGATCGTCGTGGGGGGGAAGCGTATTGTCGATGACTTCAATGCGCGGCAGTTGAGGGAGGAGGGTATCGTGGTGGAGGGCCAGTTGGCGGATCCGGAGGACCGATTTGTGCCGGGGCAGCCGTATAATAAGAACCAGTATGTGGCGTGGCATGGGGCGAGTGCGGTGTATCATATGAATGTACCGACAGCGCCGGTGGTGAGTGGGAAGCAGGAGTATAAGAAGAGGAAGGTGAATGTGAATGATACGAATTGGATGTTGGAGCATGCGCGGGAAGCGAGGTATGTGGACATGGAGACTATACATGGTTTCGTCTTTCAGACACACTTTTGCTTTCTTCTTTGTTTGTTGTCTTCTTTTTACTGTTGCATGATTCCTTGCTTTATTTCCCTTCCTCTCTTTTCTAATCAAGTGTCTTTTGCCATCGTGGCACTTGCTTTCTTTGGTATTCCCTGCTAACCATGATATAGCATCTTCAACGCGAGCATCAACGCCATCCGCCGCTTCAACAACCGCGGCGTATACGACGTCCACACCAACATGATGCAGTATCCCGCCATGATGCAGCCTACCCGCGTGCGCATCCAACAAGTCCCGCCACCCCTCTCCGACACAAAAGCCGTCTCTGCTTCTGCTAAATTCCCACCCGTGCCCCTGCGGATGGCGCGCAACTTCCTCATCATGGACACGTACTGCGAGAATGCGCCTAGCAACGAAGCCTCCCTCCCGTGCAGCAAGGAAACACCTGCCGATTTCGTGGCCTCGTTCAACGGGCTGGAGGCTTTATCTGGGGAGATTAAGGATTTGCTGCCGCGCGAGTGTCGGGCTGCCCTGGATAAGGCGCTGGGGGCAGAGGAGGAGTTTCGGTCGAGGTGGGGGACGGAGAGGGAGACGATGGCGCGGAGGGATCCGATTATTGATAAGGCGATTGTGCCGTATAGTATGTCGTAGCGAGGGGGCTTATGCTTGTTATGTCGATCATGGAGTACAGACTAGAATGTCTTGTTTTGTTTGTCCGTCTTTCTTACTGGTTGCGTCCTCTCTTTCCTTTTGCGCCTTTTCTTCATTCTCTTTTCCCCCTTTTCCTTTATCTCTACTATGTACTTGTTGTCTTTTGCTCTCCCTCGTTTTCTTCATGCTGATATCTGCGTCTTGCTCCTTCCTGTTCTTCTGCCCTGTATTCCCTCCCCCTCCCCCCACGTTGTTGTTCTATTTATGTTCTTTCTTATGTCTTCTTTGAGGTTATTGCGTTTATTTTTATGCGCCCTGTACACTAGGGTGGGTGCATATCACAGGAATCTCATCACATAGAGGCTGAGAAAGTCCAGTATCATGTTTCAGAGTTCAGAGAGAGGCGTTTTGGCGCGCAGTCAGGAAAGGGAGGAAGGAAGGAAGGCGGAGATATGAGAAGCTTGACATCTTGTGTTGTTGGGTTTCTTGTATCAACGTGAATACATATAGAGTGATTTAGTGTCCCGAGTACGGTACACGTGAATAGCTGACTCGCATGCGAAATGGCCTACATTCTTGGAGCGGGATTTGCTGCTTCATGTGCCGAGGCTACGACAGTGTGCGCATTGCGGAAACGGTCTCTCTACTTTGAATGATACATGCAAGGTACAGTACTGGTTGTGATTCGCCCCGTCACAGGGAAGTTCAAGGCGAGTCCATGTGCGTGCAATCAAAAATGGTGTCTGTAAGTCATTGCCTGTGTCGAGAAGGAGGAAGGACGAGAATGGGCGGGCGGTGCCGTTGATGATGATGATGATGATGATGATGATGATGATGATGATGATGATGATGATGATGATGATGATGCTCCTCTCCGTTGGAGCCGCCTGCAACCATAGGTATGTAGGTGTGTATATATGCATATGTACGTATGTACTCAGTCAGGACACTCTCTCACACACATGCGTTACACCGTACACGTACAACGTACACGCACACAATTCACAATGGGTTTGGAATTGTAAACTCGGGATTGTGTCGACACACACAACCCACATGCCGAACCAACCCGCCGGTCCTCCCATATTGGATCCCTCATTTCACGGCGTTACCTGGGCTGAGTTCATACAATGGAAAGCTGAACCGAGAAGCCAAAGCTGGCCCTTGTTCCGGTGGCCAATTCTGTATGTAAGTGCGTCAGCAATCTGCATCCACCGGCGGCATGCCCATCTTAACCATCTTCGTCTCGGGGTCGGACGGCTCTTACGGTCTGAGAAGGCCTGGGCCTACAAGAAGCATTGCATCTGCCGCTCTCGTTGCCTTTCTTCCTCGGCCACGGACGATCAAGGTACGCAACCTCGGCGGGTTTCAGCAAGGCCTGTTTGAACTCGAACAGTGGTATGTAATGTAGTAAACTGATAAAACTGATACCATGCGAAACCGGCATACGTACAGACCTATTGCCGCGATGCGATGGGACAAGAATCATGTAACATGCAAAGACCTGAGCTATCCGAGCTGAATATGTAGTGTTTTTTTGGACCCCTCTAATGACTGATGAATTGTGTACTGGGTGAGGTCTGCAAGACATGCGCTATCGCTGAGTGGGGAGCTATGTAGTGTGTGTAACAACATGCTGCAGAGCGCCGTCACGCGTGGAGTAAGACGGCAGCACATCGTTCTTTGCAGTTGTACATTTTGTATGGGTTGGGATGAGTTGCGTACTTGTGTGGAGTGGTGATTGGTGAGATGCGTGATGGGCGTGTGTGTGTTCACTGTTGCAACTTGGGAGTGTAAGTCATTGACTAACAGAACAGGATCGAGAATGGAAGAGAAGCCCGGAAAAATCTCATTCTCATTCTCATTTTCATTATCCATTTCAATCTCAATCTCATATCTACTCCAGAAACGGCACAAGAGAGCATGAGCACTGACTTGTGGACTCTATTCGGAGGATGTTGTGGCTACACAGCGCGCCTCCTTGCTACCGGGTAACAATCATGGCAATATAAGGTTGTAGGTTGTACGGAGTAGGTTGTAGGTATTTAGACACGTTGTTCTGACTTCCATAGATGAATGCGGAAGCATGGAATCGCTACAAAACACCCCAAGTTCACATGAAATCAAAATTACAAGACAATGTAACTTATGTAGTAGGTATGTACATGAAAACGATACATGAATACGTATATAGAAGTACCAAAACGGGCTTTGATGCGCTCTTCAGAAGACAACCAGAATCACAACCTTGAAACCTCTGCCATGCAGTATAGTGGCGCTCACTCATATAGCGGTGTACCTGCGCAGCAACGCCACATGACATGAGACGTAAACGGTGAGCCTCTTGTATATACCCGTGGCCCGTGGCCCGTGGCCGAGGGTACATAATGGTAAACATATACATACATACCTATATGCAGTTGGCCAAGACTCACAAGGCACAAAGTCCAAACGAGACGCATCCAGGTGCAGAATGCGGTCCTTTTCACCAAGAGGTCAATGCACCTCGCAAAGAAAATCGAGCAGATGAAATGAACTGGCCGCTCACTTCTGGCGCATTGTGGAACATGTGACTTGTATCCATAGATCTACCTACATAGGTACATAAACATATATTTTGCCGCCGAGTCTTTACCCAAATCTCTGGTGCTATCTCCGCGTCCAAAGGGTTCTATCTTCTACATATCATCTTAGATCTAAGTGTGCTGTAGGCTATAGCCGAGGCGCATCCGAGCGTTTACGAGGACTCAGGACTCGGGAGCGGTGATGCGGCGACGTGGGGGCCAGGCGTCACGTAACATGTAGGTAGGTAGGTAGGTAGGTAGGTAGGTAGGTACATGTACATACCTGCACGTACGGAGAGAAGCGTTCAGCGTGCATGTACTCCGTATGTATCCCATACGATATGTTCTCTGCAAACCGGCCATCTACTATGGAGTCGTTTACCCCTGCACAAACGCCACTGTATCCAATCACCTAGAAAGGTCATCTCGAGGGGAGCCTTTCTAGCGATGCCATTGAGCCTACCCTGTCAGGGGATTGGCACTAGTAGAGCAGCCAGCGGTAGGTGATTGGATGCAGCCACGTTCGTTGCAGGGGTTGACGGCTCCTCAGGAGATGGCCGGTTTGCAGAGAACATACGGTACATTTGACGAAGAAACCCAAAGACACAACATCGCGGACTTCCGAGGCCAACAGGGGAACGAGTGTAGTGTAAAGTGCGTAAACCAAAACGGCGATGATGCTCCGGGGACCGGGGGTGCTCGATACAAATCATGTACCTACATACTCCGTACCTTCCGTCTACATACATACTCCGTAGCCCGCCTGCGGTTCTGCGGTATGGTGCCGTATGCAGTGCATCGCAACGAGGTTCCCTGCGAGAAGTCCACTACAGTTCGAATCTTACGTACTCAGTACAGAGTACAGAGTATTATTACGTCAAACGCCCGATGAATCTTCTTGGCGTGCACGGTGCATTGTCATACTGGCAGCTGGGTATGTACGCACGCCACACGTGTGTGTACGGAGTTATGTAACTCTGTTTGTGCTGATTTACTCCGTGCTGCTTGTTACAAGATGACTCAATTGTTTCTCACGCGGGGGCTAACTAAATGACTGTTTTGCCTCGATCAACCCACATGACGCAAGAGTCAAGGACTCAAGACCTTTCAGTTCTCTTTGACGCCGACTGGCTTCCCACATGCTCCTGCTTCCTGCTTCCTGCTTCCTGCTCCTGCTTCCTGCTTCCTGCTTCCTGCTTCCTGCTTCCTGCTTCCATCCATATCCATTATCCTGTGGCTTGTTTCGGAGCTCAGCGAGACTTGAGTCTTGACGCCTGCCAGGCTTCTACCTAATAATACGGCCATATGTACTCCGTACTCCATACGTAGTATGGCCTGGCTGTGTTGTCCTCCGTTAGATATGTAGGTCGGTGTGAGGAACAAGCCTGCAGCGACGACTTCGCCCATGAGCACTGATCAAGCAGCGAGGGAAGCAGAACAGACAGACACGAGTAAGCTGCTCTCCTCACGAACACGATCATTGATGGCCATGAACATGCATAATGCACATGGACGGCTTTTACCACGTCGTCGTCACGTTCTCTCCCTGCCTGCCTTCCTTCTGCCCGTCTTCTGCCCGTCTTTATTATGTACGGAGTACTCTGTACTGCTTGGTCGTGATCCGCTCGCTTCCTTCGATCTCAGAGCTCCCCGCTCAATATCCAGCCTCGCCCCTATACGCGAGTAGTGTGGGAAAAGCGCGCGAGACCCTGAAATCGCGACGGAAGTGGAGCTATAGCCAGATTCCCTGTCCTGCGTACGAGAATGTACCTATGTACTCCGTACGGAGTACATATCCACGATCGAGAGCCACGGTGTGGCCACTAGCACACAGGTACATATAGTGGGTTGTGGAGAAATCAGAAACTTTTTTGCACCTGGAAACGTATCTCAGCACTGCATTGTCACTTGTGTTTAGTACAGAGTACAGAGTACATAGTACATATTTATGTACATATGTACCCTTGGCTGAGGAGGTGAAGAGGCTAAACAGTGAAGAGATTTCTGGTGACAAGCCCCCGGACGCCCTTGCTGCTTTCTTATCGGAGCGCGTAAAAGCGCGTCGTGGGCCCCTTTTCCGCCGGTCGCAACGTACGGAGTACCTATGGATTGATTCATCCTTAGCGTACGGAGTAGGAGTACTCCGTAGGTGGCTTCGTATATACATAGCACCTGTGTTGGTTGGGTCTCAGGCGGCCCCCCCCCCCAATGACTCAACAAAGATGAGAACGACTCCAAAGTTAAAAAGTTAAAAATATGTACGTGCAATACGTAGTTGTAGTAAGCGTGCGACAGACAGTGAGGCTGCGAGCCACCTCGAAATATGGAACATACGGCTCCGTAGTTACCGCTTAAGCGTACGATAGCGAGCCTGAGTTCCCTACCTGGCGGTACCTAACTATGATGTGGCCATGATACATATGCGTCTCCACCCAATGACCCTTACGAAAAACCTCTAGAGTCACGCACAGCTTACAAGGCAACCAAGCGACAACCAACGGGCAAAAGAGCACACCAAGACGCCGATGAGGGTAACGCCATGCTCCGTAGCTTGAATCGAAAAAGGCTGCAGGCTCGGAAGTGGAAAGACAGAGAAAAAAAAAGAAAAAAGAGGGAAAAGGAGGGCAGGGGAATAATAGCCTGTTTCCATTTGACAGAGGAGTACGGAGTACGGAGTACGGAGTACTAGGTACCTCAATGATCGGCATAAATGAAGGACCCCAGTATGTAAAAGTATGAGCTATGTATCGCGACATGTTAACCGCTTTCACCAGAAATACGGAGTAGGTACATAGTACATATCATCTTGAGCATTTTTGTTCAGTCGTGGTGTGTTGGCTGTATGTTTTGACAAACAGTGTACATACTCTGTTGTATGCACTCTGTTGATGGCCTGAGGACAATCATGATAAAGCGCTCAAAGTGTGCATCGACCGGCCCGGTTCGTGCCATGACGGCTTAGCTTATAGGCGGAAGGCCCGTACAGGAGTATAAAGTGCTCCTGGCCGGAAATACGCGCAAAGTTGGTATGAACGTGGGTACATAATACAGACCTAAGTTCGAGGCAATACACGAGGGGGCCTAGAGAGCATGTGACATGCTACAAGTACGAGCGATGTCACTCGGCCACATCACCAGTCTTGAACTTGGTTCAATTATTAGTCCAGCACCAAGTTCGTTCTTCAATCACCGAGTCGGCTGGGCGGGCCATCGCACTGACGACGAGTCAGACGGCCCAGACGGTCGGTCAGCGCTTCGAGGGTATATTCGCGCCAGTCATGCAGATACTCCGTCCAGAGTGGTACACACGGGATACCTACTCATGGACCTTCTTGACTTTATGTACATATCAGGCATCTTGGTCATAAAGATGACGAGTAAAGTCGGAGACGACAGGTGCCCAACTAGGTATTTAGGTATTCCGCCCCATGAGCTCCGTATTGGAATTTGACTCTTGAGTCTTGAGGCTTTGTGTGAACTTTGAAGTGATTAATTTTACTTCGTAACTCAGCCTCAGAGTCCAGACTAATAAAAGCCAAAAAGCATGGAGACGAGGCACTTTCTGGACCGGAGCACCTGCAGGCTGCAAGGACTGCAAGGAGCGCCAGACCAAGACTATCCGAGAAGATGAATGCAATGTTCCCGGCGGGCGGTACGCGTGATCCAGTGCAGCATAAACGTAAAAAACTTTTCGGGCTGACGGACAGGGTGTCGATTAGATTATGTGGTATTGAATAGTGGCTATTTGCAGCAGCTTCAGCCTCCAGCCTCCCGTACGTAGATCATTGCTCCGCAGCCCGCCCGCGTGGTGGCGATGTGGTGGTTACGACGAGGCGCTCGACCGTTAGCTTGTCAGAGTTCTCACTCCTGAGTCCTCGACTCCTCAGTCATCATCAGAGGTCGGGTTCATGAAAAATTGATGTCCTATTCCAGGGCCAGACTTGCCGGGTTTTGGAGGTCTTGATTGGCCAGATGGGTGGTCTAATCTCAATGCGGTCTGGTGTCTGGTCTGTGGTCATCATGGACCAGAGGCAAAAAGGAGGCAGGAGGCAAAGACAGGAAGGAGGCGGCCAAAGGGAGGAGGAGGCAGGATGTAGGATGCAAAAGGCGGCGTCCGCCTCGTGGTGTGATGGAGTCACGAAGTGATTCATGCATTGGAAACACTGGTGTTGGAAAGGCGCGGCGGTCACAGGTATGAAACTTGACGCAAGAGGCAACAGTATCAGATTCTGATCTTGCCTCCCTGACAGGGAAATCTGCGCCTGTGTTTTTTTTTTTTTTTTTTTTTTTTTTCAATGATTGGTTGGGGCAGGAGCAACTTGCGCCCCTGTGTTTGATATGTAAGGCCATTAGCCAATGAATAACTACACAGAGCACATATGCAGCGTGGACGTTGGCTTCAGACAACGAAGCATGCAAAACTTTCCCGACTCCCGAGGCACCGAGTCCAGCCAGTCCAGCCAGTGTCAGCCAGTGTCAGCCAGTGCCAGCCAGTGCCAGCCAGTGCCAGCCACTGCGACTGGCGACAGCCATGCTGAGGCCCGAGAGTCGGCCAAGGCTAGGCGGGGCCGGGGGTGCGACGGCGGTGCAATCTCAACAACGGTCCGTCATTGACATGTCTCCCTGACAATTTGTGCCAATTACGAACTCGTAGGCCACGGTGGAGCTTGCCGTTGGCTGCTTCAACACCGCCATCACTGATCAGCCTACCTACCTACGGAGTAAATACATACAGAGGCATGAGAGGCATGAGAGGCATGAGACTCGAGAGAGAGTCATGAGATGAGGCATTGGAGCCTGGAGGCCATGAGATGATGAGAGAGGACAGGAAGGAAGGGGCAAGAGCGATCTAACCGGTACTTGATTAGCCCACACCTGGCCTACCCATTGCGGACCACTGGGTCCAGACATGTTATCCACCAAGTCTTGTCGTCGAAGATGAAGGCAGCGTGCTTGTTGAGCCGCGCGCAGCCTCTCATATAGCCGTCAGATCCACCGTTATGTATTCCACATTCCGGACTCCGTAGTTAATCTTCCTCACACGCCCAGAAGCGATCCGTAGAACACACCCAACTGGAATTCCAAGTGGACGGTCTCCCCTGTCAGCCCTCCATATCCTGGACTCCTGGGCACCGTAGCCAAGGCAGCTCGAACGGAGACTCGAACGCGACGTAACCGCTCAGCCCAGCATGAGCACATATGTTACATGTACTCCGTATGATGTCCTCCGTATGATGTCCTATTCGTATGTAGCCCTCAAGAGTCATCCAGAGTCAAGGGATGTCGATCTTACAGTGCGGTCCACCGGCAACTGCGCCGTGGGACTTCTGCCAGGGATTGCTCCAGCCTCCAGGGGGGAATGGCACCCCGTGGATCGCACCTAGAACGACCGGCCAGGGCCAGCTCATAATGTACCACACCCTCTCCGCTCCCTTCACGCCGACTTTTCTTTCCTTTCCTCGCCGTCTACCCAATTCCATATCCCACGGCCTTTTCCCCAGACTCGATTCCTCGAATCCGCCGATTACACGACAAGAATTTGTCACGAACATCTCACTGTTCGCTGACAACGCGGATTCAGGTCTCGAGCAGAGAGAGCCTCTCTTACCTTCCCAGCATCTTCCGCTCGCTGTCCAGGCTGCTCTCTCTTGGACCAACGTACGATTGTCTGAGGTGGCCAGTTGACTCTCGGCTGCCTTTTAGCTTTCAAAAGGACCAAATAATCCTACTCACCTACCTATTGAGAGGAGTTTGCCTTTTGATTCAAGGTTAGTTGCACCAGACATCTTGAACACACATGCCGACGGTGGCGAGGAGTAGCGAATGCTGTGTCCGGGCACTTGCATTGGCTGCTCGAATCAGGAACCTGCACGCTGTATCGCGCCGCGCGACCACCCTCGACGTTGCAGTCATGTCTCCTGGTGTTCATGTTGGAACAAGTGGACGCCAAGCACCAGCCCATGACAATGAGTTCTCGCACCTGTTCAGTTTGGCAACGGGTGCCCGAATATGCATCATCCCTACCCGATTCATTGGGGCGTTCGAAGCTCTCCTCAAGCACCAAAGCTGACTCGCCATTAGACCTGTTCTCTCATCTCGCCTAGCCCTTTCTTGTTTTGTGCCCTCTCGATTGACGGATCTCGTCAAACTTCGCCCTGACTTTTCCCTCGGCCTCTATTCTATTGCTCACTCGATCAGAGCACGACCAGCAAGCATCGGTTCTCTCACAGAAATACACGACTATCCTTTCCATCATCACTGTCGACGTGCATTTTCATCGAATACGACGATAGTGCAAAAAAGCATTCATGGCTCAACGGGGCTGAACGCAGAAGGCTCGGTTTTTCCTTCTTCATACTTCCAATCAACGCTCAACGGAATATCGGAATATCCCGGTTCGTCGGCTTAGAGACACACACCGACTTGGCTCGAACCAAATACGTAGCCGTATTTGTTAGAGCTGGAGTGCTCGACTAAGGTCTCGATTGATCTTAGTCGGGGCATCACATCCTACAGCCGCCATCATGCCGGGCGGTGTGTGCGCCGTCCTCGACTATGATATCGACCTGATGGCTGATTATGTTGCTGAGATGGCTGTTCGCGTCGTGACCCCGGACGGTGCCGTCACTCCCGCGTTTCGCAAGTTTGTCGCTCAAATTCTCACTTCCACTCGGCTCCCCAGCACCACCATTCTGCTGGGAATGAATTACTTGGCCAAGAGAATGAACGCCATGCGCGGACAAGGCGCATACAAAGTATCCGAGGGCCAGATTTGGCGGTATCTGACCATTTCTCTCTTACTCGGTAGCAAGTTTTTGGATGACAACACGTTTCAAAATCGGTCTTGGTCTGAAGTCAGTGGTATCGCGGTATCGGAACTCAACTCGTTGGAATTTGAGTGGGTTCAAGCCATGAGTTGGAAATTGTACGTAAACTTGGACGTCAGTAAGGATTACAAGGCTTGGTTGGAGAATTGGCGTGAGTGGCAGCAGTTGAAGAAGCGACGACCCGCGCAGCCTAGTCGTGTTAAGCCGGTTGCTTCGGTACCCGCATTGGTCACGCCGTTGGCGAAGAACGGCAGCAATCGTCAGTCACCACATTCGCGTTATCTGCAAGCTCAAATCGCCGAGTACGAGCGCTACCATACAATCAAGGGTCTACCAAAACTCACGTGCCGACCTCGCGAGGCCGTTTGGCCTCACAACCCGTGGAGCGCCCCCCTCACCCCTCCAGACTCAGGCTACGGGACTCCTGAGCACGTCACGTCCACGACGTCAACAAACGCCCACTACAACGACTGGTTTGCGCAGGCAACCGCGCAGTATAGCAGCAAGTACAACAGTCAGTACAGCAGCCGGTACCCACAGCCTCCTGCTGCTGTCCATAATACGCTCTATCAGCATCGCCAGACGCCGCTTGCTCCGCAATACGCGCCCAATCATACCTTATGGGACCGCGACGCTGCCGACTGCACCTGCAGTGGATGTGCCGCGCCTACGAAGCAAACTCCGTACTTTGCATATGCATATGGCCAACTTCTGGTGGGCTGAGTGGATCCGGATGGCATGGCAATCTGCATTGCATTGCCTGAGACTCTTCTGGCAGCCAATCTGAGGGCATGGATGCTTTGCCATGGCCCCTGATTTTCAAACTGTTCACACGTTGATCTTTTCCCTTTTTCTATTTCCTGTTCCTTTTGTCTTTCTTCTTCTTTTCCCCCTCGTTGAGCACGATTTTCCCTTTCTTTCCGTTTCATTCAGATACCCCGGCACGACAACACACCAAGAGGTTGATGTGATCATCTTGAGGTATATCATTTTTCTGTAACGATTTACTTTTTGGGAGTCGGTTCGGAGTCGAGGGCTGGGCATTTGATATGGGCTCAACTTCTCGCTTAGGCCCTCTGTTTCTTCAGTACATGTTTATGTACCGGCACATTCGGCGTTTGATTTAACAGCACGTCACGGGATACGAATCCCTTTAGATTTTACTTGCGCACAGCGACTCGTCAAAGTCCTGATGGACGAATCTTACAAGTTCTCACTGGTACAGTGAAAGGCCGCCACGCTACATTACTGCAAGCAGCTTCGACGAGCTTCACGAACCTTTCACGCATTGATCAATCAATGGTCAAAGGCGCTGGCTCATGCTGCGTCACGATCGACATTGCGCAAGCTTGACTCTTTTCCGTTTTTAACTCTAATTATTCACGCATTCGGGGCGTATGCAATGCCAGCAAACAACCAGGTCTCGAAGTCTGGACACCTCGTTTTGCTCATCGACCTTTTTCCACATCCTACCGGTCTGCCACGACAACCACTTTGGTGATGCAGGGAGAGGCAAAAAAAAATGTGTTCACGGAACAGCATATAGCATTGTTTTGGGATTTGGTTTCGGGAAATATCATTCGCGGTTTCTCTATGAGATAATTCTTGCATTGTTGTCAGCGGAGACATGGGTCACTTTTGGGCAAGACATGTTGCATTTCACCGCGCTGGAGGTTTCCACTTCTATCACAAAAGTCTTTTATTCGACGCACGCTGTAAATCCGACCAGCGTATGGGAACTTTGCGTCTTGGGATCCTTCAAGGCAAATCATGCTGTTGTGGTCGACATGTCCCACAAGTCAGACGTACTTGATTTCCCGCTTCTTCTCTGGGCTGGCGTTAGAAGACATGGTTGGGATAGCCTTGTCTTGAGCCTGCTTCATTTTCTTTGCTTCCTCTTTTGCTCCTTCTTTCTTCTTCTTTCTCCTTCTCTTTCGTCTCCTTTTCGTTTCGGGTTCCTTCTGTTTCCTTTTGTTTCCTTATGTTTCCTTCTTTTCCATTCAAATTATGTACGTGAAGGATCAGCATTGAGGATGACCAAGACTCACCGACTTGGCGAGTCTTGAGCTGTACTCCTCGTCGATCCGATCTCGTTCACGATTCAAGCGCCTTCATTTGACCGGCGTATTGTAACATTCGACATGTCTTTTTTTTTCTTTTTTTTTCTGGGTGGGTCAGCTGCCATTCCACATGGGTAGATTGATTATGGCGATAGCCGACCGAGTTTTCGCTGGTGTTGG
Organism: Claviceps monticola; assembly: GCA_018360055.1. NCBI lineage: Eukaryota > Fungi > Ascomycota > Sordariomycetes > Hypocreales > Clavicipitaceae > Claviceps > Claviceps monticola. The sequence continues at coordinate 25,298 of SRPP01000265.1, forward strand.
AAGTAGTACATTTGATTATAGAAGCTTCAGACTGAGCAGTATCACGGGAATGGTACAAGACAAGCACCTACGAGCACCTGAGTTTAGTGACAAGTCGTAAATATAAGCAAAAACAAGACACTGGCATCACGGTAGCCAATTTGTTTGGACCAAGTGAACTGCTACCTCGAAATCTCTCACACGTAGATATGCCTAGCCATGCATGTGTACAGTGTACTTCTTCACGACCGGCTGATCCTCGGAGGAGATAACGGGCTTCATTACCCCGGGAACTGAGCGACGCCTCACTTATTGGAGTCAGAACACGCTTATACACTGAAAGACCTTCATCTCAAGCAGGATGTAAATCCATTCGCACTCTTTGCCAGTCGTTTTCCCAACATACCATCACCGTGTTAACACGCCTCCCTAAACGAAGGCCTCCCATCCAACCCCCCACCGGCCAATGCCATAAACTTCACATCCTTAGTTGCCCCCCCCCCCCCCCCTGGCCCAAACTCCCCAGAGCCTCTTTTCTACACTCTCGTCTCTCTTCCTTCCTTCCTTGAGTGGTCCAAAGGCCGAAGCTGTCCCGCCTTTACGCCAAAAGAAAAAGGTCCCCTGCCCCCCCAAAATGGCAGATCGCTTCGTCTCCGGCGGGACAATGGTTCCCCCCGGGGAAGAACCCCCGCGGGATGGTGCAGACGCTGCGGCAGCCAACACAGCGAGGCCGTTCCTCGCAGCGGGGAAGGACACGTCGATTGAGTGGGCGGCTGTGCAGAAGGAGTTGGAGGAGGCGCGGAGGACGAAGGCTGTGGCTGTAAGGGGGGAGGAGAGGAGTTTGTATGATGTGTTGCAGGCGAATAAAGGTATGGATGTCTTTTTTTTTCCCTTCTTCTTTTTTTTTTCTCGAGGTCTTACGGTTTTGTGTTCTCTCTTTGTGTTTTTCTTTTGCAATTGTGCTGTGTTGGGACTCGGGAGGGAGTGTGTCAGGGGGGATATGCCAAGATGGACGTGGTAAGATAGACATGGCAAGAAAGGGGTGCGGCAAAAACATGTCAAAAGAAGCCTGCCTGGTGCTAAAGGACAGACAGAAATTTACGAGAGCTAGAGTCCCCAGCTTCACAATTGGAACCCCCCCCCCCTTTGAGACCATGTGCTTCACGGCTTCACAAAACATCATCAAACATTCCCGAAAAAAAAAAAGAAGGGAAAAGGAAGCCGATTTGTTTTATATGAACTAGCATTGATCATCTCACAGCCGCCAAACAAGCCGCCTTTGAAGAACAAACCAAAATCCGGAACCAGTTCCGCCCGCTGGACGACGACGAGATTGAGTTCCTGGACGAGGTCAAAGCCGCCAAGCGGATGGAAGAAGAGCGGGTGAGGAGGGAGATGGAGGAAGGCCTGAGAGCGTTTCGGGAGCAGCAGAGGAGGACAAGCGGCGGGGGAGCTGTGGGCGCGGATGGAGATGAGGATGCGGGAGCGGGAGTAGAAGCGGGAGCGGGCGTAGGGGAGATGCAGAGTACTGGAGCCGGGGAATGGGGCGCGGGGCGGAAGAGGAAGAGGGGGAGAGAGAGGGAGAGGATTGGGTTGGTGAAGAGGAAAGTTGGGGGAGAGGGCGAGGAGGCTCGGGATAAGGGGAGCAAGAAGACCAGGGAAACCAAGGAGGCTGATGGGGCTAAGAATAACAAGGGAACCAAGGATAGCAGGACGACGAAGAATGCTCAGGACACGAGGCAGAGCAAGGGGGTTAAGGAGATCAAGGAGGCTCGGGATATTGAGGAGACCAACGAGGCTAAAATGGCCAAGGATACGACGGGGAGCAAAGAAAGCAAGGAGGCTAAGGAGGGTGATGGAAAGACGAGTCGCAATGGGGAGAAAGTGCCCATAGCTGAGGAGAAGAATCGCGCGCAGAACGGCCAGGCGGTTATCGCAAAGGATAAGCCGAGGGAGACGCAAAAGGAAGATGCATTTCCTGCTGGGCAAAAAGCGACAGGATCAGGGGGCTTAGGGGGAATGGGATCGAAACAGAAGAGTTTACTGGTAAGCTACGGGTCGGATGATAGCGATGATGAATGACGGGGAGAAGATAGGGAAGGAAGAAAGAAAAGAAATGTAGAAAATACTACCAAGCCGTTATGCATGTGAATGCATCGAAGTAACTTGTAAGTCCCTGAGTTTAGTGGTGAGGGGATGACTGAAGAATAACGTTATACGCCTTACTTACTACTGGTACACATGTCTTGTCTGCTGGTCAACAAGAGACAACATCAAGGGAACTGGGGGGAAAGTGATCGGAACAGAGAGTTTGCTGGTAAGCTACTGCTACGGATAGGATGACAGCGATGACGAATAATGGCGAGAAGACTAGGAAGGAAGAAGAGAATAAGAGAAGACTGCAAAGTCGCCTGCATGATGAGCCAACGGGTAAAAACAACTCCTTGAGTGTAATGGCGAGGGAACGTCGAGGAATAACTTTGTTGTACGGTTTACTACCCCGTACAACATCTGTATACACGTTGTTCTGAAAGCAAGTTTCTGTGTCCAATGCTTAGGAACGACTAGAATCAAACGTCTTACGCTTCACTGCTGGTGATATGCTCAGTTATATATATATGCATGTATATAGATAGGCTCATTTGAACGAACTGGCCTCTGTGTCTTTCGGCTAGGGAACGATAAAGAAGCTGACGCAGTACCCTTCGCCAATTGCGAGAACATCACGTTACCCCAACCCAGCCATATTATTCGGTCGAATTGGAAAGGTCAAATGGTGACGTATGTATACATGCATGGTTAAATAAAGTGTCTTCCACGTCCAACACCTGCCCAAAAAGGCCCGACTAACCATTACAACAGGTAAATCTTCAACCATAAGCAACCAAGATCTGAGATGTGTCCGTGATGCATGATGTACAATGTAGTATATGACTCCGCGTATGCTAACACGCCATGAAAGATCCCTTTTCAAGACCTCTACCAAAGGAAAGCAGCCAGCCGTCCGTCCGGCCGGCCACGCCAACCCAGCTAAGCAGGACATACCCGCCCCGCCGCCCGGGACGTCTCTATTTATTTTCCACCGTTTTATGATAGCCAAGACGTGAAGGGATAGTGTACAGGAGGAGAGAGTGTAGTACAGAACGAAGCATAGTGTACCCGAAACAAGCGCAGTACACGACGGAAACGTAGTATGTATGTATACAGGAACAGATGGTGATGTGAATGGGTGCAGCAGCCGAGAAAGACCACCAAGAAAAAAAAAAAGGACCACACCCAAGGAAAAAGGTGCACAAAGAGGCGAATCCCAAAGACATGTCCCGTGGCATGATGCATCTTCACACCTACTCATCATCCAGATTCCCAACATTAGGCCCCCTGGGCTTACTCCCCAACGAAGCCACCCCCCATCGCCATACTCCCCGCACACTCCCCTTCACCCATCCCTCCACCTCCTCCTCCGGAACGACAACCTCAGCCGCGCGCGCCTCATCCTCAGGCCGCATCTCAAAGCGGCGCATTCGCTGCGCAATACGAGGATCAAGCACCATCCCCGATGCCCAGATGCGTTCCTTGGGCGGCTCAGCGGCGGCGGCGGCGGCGACGGAGTCTTCCTCGGGAGTCTCCCACACGCCCTTGGGCCAGTCGCGTTCTTCGTGATCGAGGGCTCGTTGCTGCTCGTACTGCCCATCAGCTTCGCGCCATTCGCGCGCGGCGGCGAAACAGACAGCGGCGACTTCTCGGCCAATATCATCGGCTAGGTGGCGCCGGTTGAGGAAGCGTCCTAGGCGGACGAATGTTTGGGTGAAGCCGAGACGGTGAGGGAAGGGGATTGTGGCGGAGGGAGAAAATACGGCGGGGATGGTGGGTGGTAAAGCGGCGGATTCGTAGTCATTGGTGGTATTGTGAGGGTGAGGTTGAGGCGGTCTGGACGGCTTATTTTCTTGTTCCTCCTCTTTTTCTGCCTCGGGCTTGGCTTCGCTTTGGCCGTCTTGTTGGGTGGCAGATGGTGATTCTGAGTCCGGCTTGGTGTCCGCGATAGGTTTGGGAACTGGTTCTGGCAGGGGCGGCGCGTCTAGGGGGCCGAGCCAGCCCTCGTGTACGCCTCGCACGTACTCTTTCCAGGCGTGACGGCCAACGACGATATCTCCCTTTACACCCTCGTACTCCTTGAGACCCATTCTCTTTCTCAGGTCCTGGACAATGGAGTCGTCTGTGGGTGGCATTTGTTCCGTTGGACGCTCGTCTGCCATTCGCGCTCTGCGGATCTTGCCCGCCACAGCAGCTCTCACGTCGCCTTGTTGTCTCCCCTGTACGAAGTCCCAGTCGAGACCTGACGCGGATAGAACGGGCTTGACGTATTCGATGAAATGGTCCTGCGCGACGCGCAGACCGTCATGCGGCGGTGCCTCCAGGTAGACCGTCAGTTTCCGAGGCAGGGCGTTGGCAGAGCCGATGAGCTCCCGGGATAAGGGCTCTACGGCGCGGCGCCATTTAGCTGTAGCGCGCCTCTTCTCGCGCGCGTCGTAGACAATAGCGGTCGTGAACGCTCCGGTGATGGCCCAGAAGATCATCCAGTTTCGCGAAGGGAGTTTGCGAGGCAGAGCAGGGAGACCGAGCATTTTCAGGGCCGGATTTCGAGGCTTCGGGGGTGTGGCCGTCGCGGATGAGGCGGACGTTGGGGTCGAGACCGGCATCGAGGTCGATGAGGTTGCGGCCCCCGTGTTCGCCCGAGGCGTTGATGTGTCTGTCATGATGGAAGGCGGGAGCGAAGCCTCGTCCTCGTCAGGATCAATTAGTCGAATTGACTGCCTGCTTTCGAGCTATTGACGCGGCCACGGGCCCTGAGACACTTATGCGCGACCTTGACAATCGAACGGCCTGGGAGTGAAGCTGGTAGTTTGCGAAAATAGTCGTAGCTCTGCCTTCTGCATTGGCGTTGACCGGACAAGGTCCAAGGGGGAAAAGAAATCAGGCCGATAAGAAAAAACGGGCAAATCTGGTCCGATAAGCCGCAATCTGATAAGACGCGGGATGGAAGATACATGTGTACATACTCTGTACTCGATGCAATAAGCGGCCTCTGCTCCGTAGTGACCTGCACAGTTTGCACACGAACTGTGTTTGATGGGATGCACATTGATCGTGCTAGATAGTTATACCTCTAGACTTCCTTCGTCTGCATTAGCAATTGCTTCAAGCACAATTACTCACAGTCGCGAAAGACAGGATTCCTTTCTTTACTGCGGCCCCTCTCGTGAGTCGTCAGGGTCTGCCCCTCCTTTTGGCCCTTGGCCCTTGGGACTTGGGTGCGGCACGGGTGACGGCCCTCTGCCATTGGACAAAAGCGGTGATGGGGATTGTGAATTGGGACGGCTTCAAGTCGAAGTAGTTATCGACTCATTGAGATGTCGGCCAGCAGTGCGTGCCCTATCTCCTTCTCTAACTTTTCTATATTCTAATCCAATACTTTGTCACCTTCCCCTTCAACTGTACAAGTACATATGCCATTTGTGAGCGAATGCACAGTGTGAATACTGTGTGATCCTGGCTCCATTCCCCCGCCACTCATCTCTCTCTCTCTCTGGAACGACCCCCTTAATCGTTTCGGCGCTGTACCTGGCGCCAACGCGCAGCCGTCCGCCCGCCATTGGACGCCATTGGACGCCATTGGACGACACCCACCTCCTCTCCCTCGTCTCAGTCGACTCGTCTGTCCCTTTTCCTTCTCGACGTCTTCATCTGCTCGGGTCAGTTTGCCTCACAAGACCATATTCTCAAGATGGATTCGAACGGCAACCGTCTGCATCTCGACTTTGGCAGCAATGATCGCTTGCCAGTGAACGACCGAGCGTACCCCACGACGCCCTCTACCTTTCCGCAACCCGTCCTCTCGCCTCCCACCGCACAGCAACAGCAGCAGCAGCAGCAGCAGCAGCAACAACAGACCTGTGGTGGGCTCCAGCCTCCGCAACAGCAGCCCAATGGAGTCTCTGGTTCTGCTTCAGCATCTACGCCTGCTTCAGCCTCTACATCTGCTGTTGGCTATGCTCCTCAGGGCTACTTCTCACAGCCCGGCGCCGCCCAATCCGCCAACAACGAATTCGCCCAGAATGGCTACCTCCAAGGCCGCTCCAACACGCCGGGCACCAACGATCCCAACGTCGGCCTCGCCCACCAGTTCTCTCACCAGAATCTAGGCGGTTCTGTGCGTTCTGCCCCCCGAGGGCCTCCCTCCTCGCAGCGACCCCGAACCGCTGGCAGTCAACCCGCCGGCGCCTATGCCGGTTACTCCAACTCCAACGCGCCTCCGTTGCCCACGCAGAGCGGCACTTCGACAGTATCCGAGTTTCGCCCTGCTCCCGAGAGGAACCCCGATCGCTATGGCCCCAATGCCATGAGCAACCAGAAGAAGTGCTCGCAGCTGGCCGTTGATTTCTTCAAGGACAGCGTGAAGCGAGCACGCGAGCGAAACCAGAGGTGCGCCTGGCTTTCCTTGTCATCTATCATCCTTTGGTGTTCCCGGTGCATCTCGTACATGCCACGCGGCACAGTACTCCTCCCGCGCCTGTTTCATGGTACCAACGTACTAATACATCCTCAACAGACAAAGCGAGCTTGAGCAGAAACTCCAAGACCCCACACAGAGTTCCGTCAGGAAAGAGCAGTTATGGTCGACAGCCGGCCGCAAGGAGGGCCAGTATCTGCGATTCCTGCGAACAAAGGACAAGCCTGAAAACTACAACACCATCAAGATTATTGGCAAGGGCGCATTCGGCGAGGTGAAGCTGGTCCAGAAGAAGGGTGATGGCAAAGTCTATGCCATGAAGTCGTTAATCAAGACCGAGATGTTCAAGAAGGACCAGTTGGCCCACGTCCGATCGGAGCGGGATATCCTGGCCGAATCGGACAGCCCGTGGGTGGTCAAGCTGTACACCACCTTTCAGGACGCTTACTTCCTGTACATGTTGATGGAGTTTCTGCCAGGAGGTGACTTGATGACCATGTTGATCAAGTATGAGATATTTTCCGAAGACATCACCAGGTTCTACATTGCCGAGATTGTTCTGGCTATTGAAGCTGTTCACAAACTAGGCTTCATTCATCGGTACGTACTTCTTCGACGCACATCTGCCACTCCCTGATCTAATTTCCATGTACCATCCCGCATCTGCTTAACCGCACGCTGACATAAACTAGTGACATAAAACCCGACAACATCCTGCTGGATCGGGGTGGCCACGTCAAGTTGACGGATTTCGGCCTTTCGACCGGCTTCCATCGCCTCCACGATAACAATTACTACCAGCAGCTGCTGCAGGGTCGCTCCAACAGGCCTCGTGACAGAAACTCAGTGGCTATTGACCAGATCAATCTCACGGTCAGCAATCGGTCGCAGATCAATGACTGGAGGCGGTCAAGAAGGCTCTTGGCCTATTCCACCGTTGGTACGCCAGACTACATCGCGCCCGAAATCTTCACCGGCCACGGCTACACATTCGACTGCGACTGGTGGTCCCTCGGTACTATCATGTTCGAGTGTCTAGTGGGCTGGCCACCATTCTGCGCCGAGGACAGCCACGACACCTACCGCAAGATTGTCAACTGGAGACAGACTCTATATTTCCCCGATGACATTACTCTAGGGGTGGAGGCTGAGAATCTGATCCGAAAGTACGTTTCCTTGAGCAGACTTTTTTGAGCCTATCCCCAGAATAGAAATCCGAAAGAAAAAAGAAGAATAACCATGAGATGTCGCTAACGTAATAATGCAGCATGGTGTGCAACACTGAGAACCGTCTTGGTCGCGGCGGCGCACATGAGATCAAGAACCACCCCTTCTTCCGTGGCGTCGAGTTTGACGGCCTGCGTCGCATCCGAGCACCCTTCGAGCCCCGTCTGACGTCCAACATTGACACGACGTACTTCCCCACCGACGAGATCGACCAGACTGACAACGCCACAGTCCTCAAGGCCCAGGCACTGCAGTCGGGACACCCGATGGAAGAGTCGCCCGAGATGAGCTTGCCATTCATTGGCTACACCTTTAAGCGGTTTGATAACAACTTTCGATAGGTGGTGGAGCTTCTTGCGTGGGTGTGTCATGTGGACATATAAAAGCGGTTTCCATTTCTTGTATTGGCAGCGTTTCAAGGAAGATAGGAAGGAGCTTTGTCCAGTGTCGAGAGAGTCGGGTTGGGTTGATACTTTGGTCAGTGGTGAACAAAGGGGCCATGGATCGACGAAAGGGTCATCAAAGCGAAGAAGAAAAGAAGGCCACATGCTCCTTGGCCCAGTCTGTAGTATATACTGTAGTATATATTGCATATAAACCAACTTCTCCCCCACTCACTCACTCACGCACTCACGCACTCACTCACTCACTCACTCACTCACTCACTTCCTCCCCCCCAACCCCGGCGCAGCATTAAACCTCTCCTCCCTCTCCGTCATAAACATGACCTGAATCCAAAACTCCTTGGCATCCGGATCCCAAAAGCAAAACTGCCTCTCCTCCCTCTTATCCAGCTCCCTCACCGGAATCTTAAACCCAACCGTCTCATACGGCTCCGCCGCCACAAGCAAATACTGAAAATTCTTATCCGGATCCTCCACCCTCTGCGCATACGCATTCATCACCTGCCACTTGGGCGTCATATCCACCCCCGCATCCGGATACTGCAACTGGAACAACAACCCCTGCTGCCTCGTCACCGGATCCCTAATCTTGGTAATCTTGTAGCCTGGTCTCCCAATCTTGACAGCATTCCTCTTAACACCCGCCCCCCCGGCTACACCATTCCCACCACCCCCAAAACTAGCCACCACACTCGTCGGTAACCCCGTCACGGGATCAATCCCCGCATGCCTATTCCCACCACCACCCCCCTCTCGTTGTTCTCGCGCAGCCCGTCTCGCCAAATTGGTCTGGTGTTTCTTGCCCTGCGTGTGAGCGAGGTACGAGCCATCGTTCTGGTGAACTGTTAGGCAGAGACGGCATTCAAAGGAGCCGACGTGGTTTTTGAAAAAGTACGGGTCTTTGTCTAGGTCGATTGTTTCGAGGGCGAGTTTGCGGAGTCGTTCGCGGCGGTCGGCGTTGGAGGAGGAGAAGGAGGCGACGCCGCCGCCGCCGAATTTGGAGCCGGCGCGGTTTTGGTAGTCCATTTTTTTTTTCCTTTTTGTTTTGCCTTTCCCTTTTTTCTTCGGGTCTTCTTTTTGCTCTGGGGGTTGGGGTTGGGGTTTATGGGTTATGAGTTGATGGCGCAGATGGGTTTTTCTTGTCTTGGGG
>SRPP01000266.1:0-34434 GCA_018360055.1 Claviceps monticola
TGGGAATAGGGCGGTGTCGAGTTGATGCGCAGTGTCTGTCGGGATGTCCGATGTGCGTGCTGTGGAGTGGGGAAAGAATCGTTCTGCGAAGGCTGCTGCTTTCTCCTCATGAGTGCATGATGTTACCATAGATTGTTCCAATATTATTATAGATAGATTGTTCATGTACATGTTTGCTTGCGTCCCGTGCTAGACTCCGTCATCAGTAGGTATCCGGATCTGTAGGTATCATAGCACAAGGGTACGCGGGACCACCGGAACTTGACAGCCAGTTCTACATTTACCCGGCGCACTACTCTGTAGTGCTACTCGGGATTCAGGAAGCCGAAGCTTCCTGCAGTGTTGACAGCGGGATACCGATACATATTAAGACAGGCAACTCCTCGCCTTGGGTCCTCGCCTTGGGCCCGCGCCTTGGGCGTATTGTAGAGGTCAAGCTCTCAATGCTCATACCAGCTAAACATTCTCCATTATCTAACTGCTCATTTCAATCTCTTCAACAGCGCTACATACCATGAAGTTCAACGCCATTCTCGGCAGCTTAGCCATCTCATGATGATCTATGGCCTCCACTCCAGGTGCATGCCTTCCCAACAGACCTCGATTCTCAAGCCTTCCAGCCCATTGAATTAAACTCCCCAATTTCAAATACACTCGAAGCGAGAGATGGTTACTGTTGCGTCGCATTGCAAGTTTCTCGTCCTGCATGTAGGCTCGCCTACCAGCCTGTCTCTTTTGACTGATGTCGAAATAGGCGAGATCCAGCGCATGATGCCACCAACTTCATTCCCCGGGGAGCTGGAGCATATACTTGGTTTGTCTCGAACGATAAGGATTGCGCGGTACTTATCCAGCGGAACCCAAGTGACTGTACAGAATGGGTATTCAGGACCATTGGCTGTCCCGACTTCGCTTTGCCTGTCGACATCGCGGTCCGCCCTGCAGATGATTGCAGCGGTTAAGAACTCAAGAGGCAGGTTACAGGTATCATGTTCATGCGGGTCAATTTGAGCGAGCGTGAAGAGGTGATATGGGACGCACCCAAAAGGCTGGAAGTAAAGAATCAAGATCATGAAGTTATGAACAGATGTGAGGCAGGCAAGAGTCACTTTCACATGACGACGTTCACAGCATCCTTTTCTTCCAGTCAGCGGTGATCAAATTCGTTTTTCGTCTTTTGGCTTCACTTGGCTCCGAAAGAATGGTAAAGGTCGAATTTCCTCCATGACGCTGATGTTTAGATGGGCTTAGAAGTTAGCGGGTGATGGGCTCCTTGGTCTTTTACCGAACGGCGATTGCGAATGCATACATATAACCTAAACCAGCAGAAATGTGCCCTGTCTTTACTTCGTAGACTGGAAAATACCCATCGTGTGCGGAGCGATTTACAGCATTCATTCAGCTTGCGTGCGCGATGCGCGATAAGTCTATATATATGGGAGCTCCGAGCAGCCGTCTGGCCACTGGGTTGTGCTGTACTGTGTACATACATAGTCCTAGATACCCTGCGACAGCATTTAATTTGCTCATTATAAAATAAAACCTCTATAGAATGGGACCCATTCGCTTATGAACTCGCGACGTTACGGTGGCGAGGATCTCACTGCGAGCAACCGACGTTCTACTGCCATTGTCCACATCTACTCATCAGTGATGAGGTTGTTCATCATGGGAGATTTTGTCAACTTTCAAGTGAGGTAAGTGGACATGTTTTCCCAGCAGGGCTCGGCGATGTCGCTTAATCTTCGCCCTCTTCGCCCTCTTCGCTTATCTCTAGCATGCGAACTGTCCTGAAAGAGTTTAATGAAGTTACGACGTGTGATGGTACCGTTCAGAATGGGTCACAAGTACCTAACAATCATTGGGGAGGGGAGGGGTTTCGTTTTACCAAGAGGCTATATGTAGGATCCTTGTTGCATCAGGGATCCAGGATTAACCGGGATTTTCCCTGTCTGAAGTCGATGGAATTGGATAACATGATGCATTGTTTGCGTACATATGCTTGCGTCCCGTGCTTAGTGCTAGACTCCGTGATCAGGATTTAGATACATATCATGATATGTACGAGGATACGACGGACCTCCGGAACTTGACAGCCGATTTTACATTCACCTGGCGCACTACCTAGTGCACCCCGAGTACACAATGCATAGGTAGCGGCAAGTTGCAACAATTGACGAATCGAAGCTTCCTGCAGTGATGACAGCAGGATATATAAAGACAGGCAACTCCTCGCCTTGTGCGTGTTGTAGAGGCGAAGCTCACACACCTAACGTCCTCGAGGCATTATCCAACTGATCATTCCAATCACTTCAATACCGCTACAATGAAGTTCAGCGCTATCCTCGGCAGCTTGGCCATCTATGGCATCCAGGTGCATGCCATCCCAGCAGACCTCGATTTTCAAGCCATCCAGCCCATTGAAGCAATCTCCCCAAGTTCAAATACACTCGAAGCGAGGGATACTTACTGTTGCGTCGGATTGTAAGTTTTTATTCCATTAAGTAGCCTGCGGGCTCGCCTGCTGGCCTATATCTTTTGGCTAATATGGAAATAGGCGAAGTTCAGTGAGAGAGATCACCAAGTTCATTCCCCGGGGACCTGTAATATTCCAATGGTACATCTCGACTGCGATGGACCAGAGTCCTCAGGACAGCTGCTTGGTATATGTCAAGAGGAACCCAAATGACTGTAATGGATGGAGGTTCAAGACCGTTCGCTGTGACGGCCTCGGTTCGTACATCGACGTCTCGATCCGCCCTGCAGATGACTGCCGCAATTGAGATCTCAGAAGTCGGAAATAGGTATCACAATTCTGCGGGAGAATTCGAGAGAGCGGTGAACACTGAAAAATTGAGATGGGATACACTCTCAATAACTTGAAGTAAAGAATCACGATCTTGAACAGATGCATCATGCAAGGCAGATAAGATTGAAGAGTCACTTTCATATGACGACGTTCGAGTGAGTAAGTGGAAGGCAACTGGACAGTCGTAGAGGCTTAAAAAGTAAATATGGTGCAAATAAAGCCCCCATTTCGTGTCGTATTGTGCAATCTGTAGGATTTCACAGTATCCTAAGATCCTTTTCTACCGGTCAGTTTGATCAGATTAGTATTTTGCTGGATTGGGCTCCGTGATCAACGACAATGCCCGAATTCTCTTCATGAAGCCAGCTGCCAACGTTCTGATGCGTATACTTCTTGTTTTTTTACCGAATGCATACTGATAACCCGCAGAAATGTGCTCTGTCTTTACTCCGTCGACTGGGAATATGTACCTATTACGTAGCCGCTGTGTAGCATTGGTTGCGTGCGCGGTGCCGTCGCGGGCAGCGATACGTCCATACATAGATCGAAGCAGGCGTGCGTGCGATTGGACTTCCGGAAGCAGGTCACACCGCAAATATCAGGACGGCCAACTCCTCGACTACGACCTATGAGTATGCTTTGGGCTCCTACGAATATGTACATGGTTCCATTCAGACCTGGTGTTGCGCTGTGATACCGTCACCTCGTACACGGTACCCTGGAGCAGCGCATATCTCGTTGTAGCGGTTAGAATGTCAACGACGTGCCTGGCTGTCGGGCCGCAAAATAGTAACAGATTGGCATGTACTGCACAAGCCGCGCAGCTTCCAGCCCACTTGTATCAGGCAAATAGGATAACAGGCAGCTCAATGAGCAATGAGCATTGATGATTGAGCATTGAGGACAGAGATGACGTGAAGGCTGAGCATACCTATACGTAGGCCGTTAACATGCAAAATAAAGAGTGTCGCGTCGCTTCTTGAGAAGCAGTTGGGCGGGAAGAGTGATACATATCTGTGCAGCTATGGTGTTGCTAGTGAAATCGGCTCAGTCACAGCGGCGTTGATGGTCCCCCATCGGCCCCCCCGTTGCGCCCCGGGGCTGGGGGACTGAAAAAAAAATAATAATCTGACAATGAAGCGTCTCGCTGTCTCTTCTAAGCTATCGAAAGAAATCCCTACTCATACAGTGGATGGAACTCATGGCCTCGATACACACCTGGCTTTTTCATCACTAGAGCCTCCACAGGATCCAGGTAATCCAAAACAATGATCTGAGTATCACAGACATTAAAGACGGCAAAGACCAAATGTTCGAGGCCTGTAGCTTGGAAGATGAAAGTAAAGTGACTCTTGGTCTCTGCATTTGATGGCCCAAGAAGCCATCGCCGACTGGAAGACGCACGGTTCCGACCTGTCTAAATAAAGATATGCTAAACGTTGCTGGCCGTCTTTGAATTTGCATTCGTGAACTGCCCCGTCTTGTTGAATATACATGTATATTTCATCCTGTCCAGAGCGGAAATATTAATCAAAATTATCGACAGCTTGGGCCTTTGCCCACTCGAGTATGGACCATCCAGAGGAGTCATCGTCTATTGATGACGTCTCGTGATGTGAATTCGTAAATAAATAGAAGCTATGGCTCAAGCTCTCAGCGGGGGGTTCTACTGGAGAAGCAGTAGTTGTGGGTTTGGCCTGCTTCTTCATTGCACCAGGCCTCTTCTGTGGGTGTAGAATCCAGCAATCATTCATTGCGTGGATAACTCTCCCTGGACGGATCGAACATCCGCATTCCAACATCACGGCCTCTCGTGTGTCATTCCTATTCTGGGTCTTTGCCTTTGCTTTGGTCTTCTTCCAAGAGCCGAACTTCGCTTTACGGTCTTTTGATTGTCTTTTTGCTTCTTTTAGCAAATACGCGAGCATGTCCTCTTTCTTGAGGCCCTCCTTGGAGAAACTTTTCATCATCCAGGCGTCGTGGACTTGAGGTATAGAGAATTTCACCGCCTTTACAGTTTGCGATACCCATATGATGTCCGGGAATTTCTCGAACATGTTGATTCGATACCACAGATTCTGGTGATTATCAAGCCAGGCTCGAATTGATGGAAAATCTGAAATTCTGGACTCTGAGAATTGGTGGAGTAGGTCAATGTTGGCGAAGTCAAAGTTGCAGAAGCCGCATTCACTCCTGATGAACTCCATCAATTTGGGAGCCGGCATAGCCGCTTTCCAGCCCGCCGCAATGAGATTACTCTGAGTCTGTGAAGAAAGGATCCCCCAGATCAAACATATGAGGCGACTGTGATGCTCAACGGTCTCAGTTGAATACGGCGTTTCTCCAGTGAGATGCTGGGCCGATCCCATGGCTCGAGCCTGCAGCATCACTGAGATCTCCCATTGTTGGTAATTTTCTGCTCCTTTGAGGGAAGGCGAGATAGCTGCGTTTTGGGACAGCCAAATCTCCGCCCTGTCATTATGTTCCGCCATTGTGTGTGACGTATCGCGATGATGGGATTCTATGCTGAAATTCGCGTACTCTGCTGGGCCAGTTTTACCCAGATGGTAGTCGGCGGACTGTTAGTTTCGGGGTCCAAGACGTTCACGCGATAAAACGTGTTGTCCTGGCACTGAAAGATGACTGGGAGGATGATTGGTGCGCGCTTGCACCGCCTCAATTGACGCTGCAAGTAGGTATGTAACTAATTGTCTACGGGTTCACGACCGTAAGAAGGTAGAGGGAGGGCTAGAGAAACTAAGCGCGATTTGACAGTGCCACGTTCAAGTTCATCCATCTAGGTAGGTAGGCTATGTACCTACATATCCATAGAATTTCGCGGCGAGACATCGCGACAAGTGTGCCTAACATGTGAGGCTGCTGTGTACCGGAAGAAACTCTCGTTTGTTCTGCAGAGCTGAAACGATGTAAACTTCGGGTAGCGAATCAAGCCTTGCCTAGCACAAACGACGAAAATAATACGCTGCAAAGCGTGAATCAAGTTATCAACCACAAATTTCAAGTACATAGGTACATATGTATGTGTTTATTGTTAACCGAACATCGCGATTCCCCGTCCCACAATGTTTCAAAGTTTTCAAACACCTCAGATGGCACCAGCCACACCCAGCCACAATACCCCACCACTTCATGACGAATCCTTGTCTCTCCTTGCATCTCCAACCTTACTCCATTACGTAACTATGCACCCATGCCGCGAGTCCGCGACGTCTTGGACCTCCTACTTCATTGACACCTTCTCAAACAAGCATAATTCTTTCCAGTCACTCGCATGACGAGCGTGCTTCGACACGGGGCCTCTTTACACAGACTTGTCTCCACGATGGGAACGCGGAGGCGCTTCGCGCCGCTGGGGAGTAATTCCGCGGGTGCAACTGCGGGTGGTGATGGTGATGGTGATGGTGTGCCTGTCTTGCGGGGGATAGTGTTTGATATGGATGGGACGCTGTGGTGAGTGTTCAATTTCCATGACTGAGTCGCAATCAGTGTCATTCGATTCTTTATCCATTTGTTCTGCTCTCCCATGTTGAAGGTACGCGCATTCTGTTTCTGAGTTTCTACAATGCGCGCCTTCTACAACGCACTTCTGTATTCATGTCTCCTCCTCTTGTGTTTTACAAAAGATATATATGTACACGCAGCCACGGTATAAGCACCAAAAGAAAAAAAAAAGATGAAAGTAAAATTATGCACAAAAACGTCCCCAAACACATCATTCAAACAAAACCATCTATCCTCCAAAGACAAGACACCTCACTTACGCACTGCAAAAAAAAAAAAAATCTGAAAAAAACAGCGAACCCCAAAACACAATGTTCACCCAAATGCGCCACCATCTCAACATCCCTCCCCAAACCGATATCCTCCAACACATCGACTCCCTCTCCCCCTTGCACCAGTCCTCCGCCCACGACACCATCCGCGCCATCGAACTCCGCTACATGGCCGCCCAGACACCCCAGCCAGGCCTCACGACCCTGATGCGCTTCCTCGATCAACATGCCCTCCCCAAGGCCATCTGCACGCGCAACTTCGAAGCCCCCGTGCAGCACCTCCTTGGGAAATTTCTACAGGGATCGCGGTTTGAGCCTGTTCTCACGAGGGAGTTTAGGCCGTGTAAGCCGGATCCAGCGGGGATACTGCACATTGCGCGGCAGTGGGGTCTAGGAGACGGGGAGGAGGGGGAAGGGGATGCAAGCGGGGTGATTATGGTGGGGGATTCGATGGATGATATGGAGGCAGGGAGGAGGGCAGGTGCGGCGACGGTGTTGTTGGTGAATGAGGCGAATAAGGAGCTGGGGGAGCATGAGTGTACGGATTTGGTGATTGAGAGGTTAGATGAGCTGGTGGGTGTGTTGGAGAAGGGGTTTGAGGGGAGGGAGATAGGGGGAGGGGCTGGATAGTGATGCCTTTGAGTAGAAGCCATGGTGTGAGCTATTTCGGGCTGGGGGAGACACGTTTGCTTGGGATTGAAGTCTTGGGATCTTGGTCCTCGTCGGATGGTTCACTAGTGTCGAGCCGGGGGACTAGACGGACCGGCATAGACGAATCGAATAGATGCGGAAGACGGATCTGCATAGAGAGATACCTAGCTACGGTAGTTCAGGCTCCGAGCAGCTTTCATTTCTTCGGTATTGTGACCTCCTTTGCTGCCTGGATACATGTCCTCCATTCATGTTGTGTCTACTCCTCGTGTGATGAACAATACCTGATCACTCCCCCAGTAAACATACAAAACTGCCCGGCCACCCCATCCAACCACGACACATCTATTTAATGAAATAGGACCCCATTGTAAGTGTTATTCCCAGAGAAAAACAGAGGGAAACCCGGCCACGCCAGGCTATCGAGAAAGGAAATAAAACAACGAAACAGGTAGCTGGGTCTTGTATCTCGCATCTCTGATCAGAATCAAAGCATGTAAAGATCGTTGCGTCGCTGCAAAGAAAGAGAACTCTCGATAGTAACAACCCGCCGAGTAAGGAAGGATACTACACGAATTTTTCAGAACTTGGCGGTGTTTCAAGTTTTCGGGCGCATCATGTGGAGAGACAGAAAGTGGATGAGTCTTTCTCCCTGGTGCCTTGGCCCTATCTGATGCATGCCTCGACACCTCTTTTCCTTGTCTGTGATTATGATTTTCCCCCTGAGCACGCGAATTCTACAATCCATAGTTTGGACTCGGATGAGGCGGCAACCCAAAGTTGGCCTGTCGTCGACCTTCCCGACGGAGCTCTTCCGGATTATGCCGTCGTCCTGCGGCCGGCGGCACGGACTGACCTTGGGCGGAGCGGATTGGAAGGCTGAAGCTGCTTGTTGTACTGGCGCTCACAGGTCCGGAGGTCTCTGGGTAATACGATTGAGGTATCGAGCTCGTGGTGACTATGCGAGCACCCATGCCGGGATGACGAGCTACTGCCGGCGCACGACCGACCACGGGTCCGTTGCAGCCGGGTGATCGGCCAGGACGGTCTCTGGGCGAGACGATCCCAGCGCCCGCGATGGGGATCTCACCAGATGTCGGCGACAGGACGGAACGGCCCTCGGATTGCAAACCAGAGGTCGGTGAGTCACTTGGCCGGAGTCGGTTTTGGGTAGCAGGTGATAGCTGCGAGGCGAGGTGTGATTTTCGGTTATCGCGCTCCATCATGCCGACGGCCCACTCTCTTAAATTGACTGGTGTTCGTTTGGCGGCTTGCACGAACGGATCACGGTCCTTGTCAGGAGGTCAGAGAGGTCCCCTGAAGCAATTGTTCTTTTTTGTGCTGGGAAGAATACGATGAGCGGTACTTACAAAGAGATCTTGAGGCGTAGGTCTTTGGTCGGGTTGTTTGTAGAGACACTTTTGGATCATGTCTTCCAGGATGCTGGGGAAGGCATCGCTCTTGGGTAGTCGAGGCGCAGGCTCATGCACAATTTGCTGCAAGAGATCGAGAATGCCCACAGGAGCACAATCCTCTTCTGACTGGTGGTCACCGCTGCCGAAAGGGAATTTGCCAATGGCAAGCTCCATAATGCTGAGGCCGAAACTCCACACATCTGATTTGACGGTATATTTTTCGCCTTGGATACGTTCTGGCGCCATGTAGGTCGAGGTGCCGACAAAAGTATCAGCGATGGAGTTGATGAGCTCGCCCGACACGCCGAAATCGCAAAGCTTGATCGATCCGCGCGAGTTGACCAGTATGTTGGAAGGCTTAATGTCTCTATGCATGATGTGGTGTTTCGAGTAGAGATATGTCAATCCTCCAAGGGTAGCCTCGGCAATCTTTCCGAGCACGTCAACCCGCACCGGCCCGAATACCCTTGATACTCGATCAAGAGACCTGTCAAAGAAGGAAGGCACATGGTCAGATAGGCCATCTACGTCTTAATGTGGTGTGGTCGTGATATGAGGGGATACTGCTGCAGTGTTTTCTTACCCCACATCCATATATTCCATGCACATGATTACGTCGTTGTTGCTGTTAAGAAAGGCACCGTAAAAGTTGACAATGTAGTCAGAATGGCATCCGTGCATGATCTGCAGCTCGCGCACAATGCGCTTTCGCATTTCTTTCTTCGCCTCGACGTGGATGATCTTGTAGAGCGTAGTTTGCGTCAGCGTGTCCTGCCTTTTTGGATTCTTGTGTTCGTGGGAAAGGCGAGATCTCGAGGTGGAACGAAGAGGGAGGCGTCAGTCGGAAGCTTGCTCACCTTACGGGCCATGATAGTGCCTGTGCTGAGGTGTTTAACTTTGCTGACAGTGCCTCCATTCCCACAGCCAAGCTCTTTGAGGATCTCGAGATCTTCGGGACGGAGGTCGAGCTTGTACTCGATGCCAATCTCCAGTTGCTCATCTTTGTTGTCCTCTCTGCCGCTATCCCAATTCTCCGCAGTCGGTGGAGGGCGCGGAGCAGCCGGCGTCAAGGCCAGCCCCTTGACGTTCTTGCGCTTCATCGAGCGCGGTGCAAAAGGGTCGGCCATGGTGTCGGCCGTTATGGGGGGGCTGGAAGGAGAAACGCGGCGTCTCGAGGCCGGCGCTATTGCTTTTCTTTCTTCTTTGTCCGATCTTCTTTCTGTGCTGCTTATTGTCTTCCTGGACCTATCGCTGCGATACGGCGAGCAGCAATGAGTATGCAGAGACAAAGGTAGAGTTTGGAACGCCAAGGCAAGCTGCTGGCAACCAGGCAGAGCTATGTGACGCGAACTGCAGACAGGGGCCTTGGTCAAAGTCGCAGATTTCGCATTCACGTAGTCTAAGACTCGCAAGGACGGAGGCGAGACGGGCGAGGTACGCAATTGAAGGCAGACAAGAGTCGAGAATGGTGTGTAGATAGCAGAGAGAGGTTGGATGGCCCAAAACAGCCTGCGCGTCGATGCGGAGAGTTTGATCTATGTATGTAATAGGTATCTTGGGTACCTACGGAGTACAGACTACAGAGTACAAAGTACCTAGGTGTTTGGCGATAGGGGGATAAGGTGGGCCGGACTGCCTGCCCCTCGGTTGCGGTGGCGGTGGCCTGTGTTGCGGGATCTACAGTAGAGTGCAGTAGAGTGTGCTCGGGGACGCTGTCCTGCCGTGTGGCCCGTGTTTAGCCCATGTCCACTCTTACTTTCCACTAATCGTCTGCGCCGCGTGTTGCAAGCGCTACATCACTGCTCCGTTTTGGCTCCGTTCGGGCGGCTACGGTGATTAGCTCGTCTCCAGGAAAGGGGGCATGTTGAGGGTCTAAAGTTCGGGTCTGGTTGGCAACATCCAGCGTTGCAGCGTTGCATCGTGGCATCAGGCTGCTATTCTTCTTACAACATGCCATTAAATACAGCAGTCACCAAAGGCCTCTTGCATGCATAACCGAGTGCTGGCACAAATCAGAATCAACCCACGCTGACATGAGGACCCCCATTGAGGAGAGACGGCCGTCGAGGTGGAACGATGCTGGAGTCATCAAGCGTGGCCGTGGGAAACATTTGAGGCCAAAAGAGAGTGACACAATGCGATGCCTCTTTTTTCCCCTGCCTCTTCTGCTTCTCTGTTCTTCGTGCTCATTCTCCTGTCTTTATGCTGGCTCCGTCATTCGTCACTCCGCGCCGTTGCCAGCACCAACGGTCTTGGCGAAACTTGGATTGAATGAACGGAATGATGAAGCGAAAAGAGTACATAGAATTATGCAACAGTGCAAAGGCGTCGCTCCATAAACGGATCCGAAATGGCAACTGTATTACATATGCGTCAATCGTTCCCTCGTCCGATGCTCCCGCTGGCGCGTCTAGATGCATTTATTCACGGGTCTGAAACGCGTCCAAAATGCTTCTCTTCTGCAAGTTGCAAAATGCAACCCGTCCATTGCCACCGTCCACGGAGACAATCCCATCACGCAATCCGCCCCAACCACCCCATCCACCCCATCCACCACTTCTGTATGTATGTATGTATTTCATCTCTTCTGTTCGTTCAAGTCGATGTACCTGCAGACTGAGCGAGAAGTCCAAACGCCAGGCTCAATGATCGATCGTCTGCGTCTCGCTCCGCTAGTGGATATCAAGTCTTGGACTGTCCCTGCACTAGTGAAAGAGGCGTAACAGGTTACAGCCTCAGTAACAGGAACATCGCTCACGCCATGAGTCTGTAGGTGTCTGTAGGTACATAGGCTTCTCTGGAGTCTGGCCAAGTCACTCGCCCGACGCCAATAGGTACAGTACATCAAGCTTCTCCCTCGCGTATTGCTGCGTTACGAATGTCATCGCCTGCCCTGGAGCTGGAGCTCTACAAACTTTCCGGTGTAGTTAACCGTTCCTGACTGATGATTACTCGACATGGGTATCCCGAGTTCTGGCGCATTTGTTCCTGTCGCTGAGATGAATTGATCAGCGTCAACCGATGATTGAGAAGCAAACGACCGATCACAACGCACGACAAGGAGCACGGTGTGCATCCTACTGATGTTCTTCCAAGTCTCAAAATTGTTCCTCAAATCTTTAATAGGCCTTCGATTCTTCTTGCTGTAAGCGCCGTGATAAGCATCTATGCTGCGATCAGGAGCTTAAAAAAACCGGAAGTGGTGCAGCGAGTTATGCGACATGGTACTGCGTACTATGTAGTGGTATTTCTCGTGTTCGACCTTGGGTAGATCATAGATGAGCTCCAAGATCAATTCCAGCCTCCAGGTGGCCTACCAGCATGCATTTCACGCTGTGTTGCATGTTGCACGAAACAAAATTGAACAGGAGCACACGCGCTCCTTCATCATTCATGCGTCGGGCAATCCCGAATATACTTACACGAAAGTCTTCAAGACAACGGAATAGAACGGTATTCGATAGTGAAAGAAGCGCGCGAGATCTATCTTCGAGTAATGCGGGGAGACTGTGTCTCGCGCCTTTTCCCTTGCATACGTCCCGGTGGCCAATTGAGCTATGTATCTGCGTGTCACGTCATCGAGGACATGTCTGCCTGTCACACCCATTGACTACATAATGCGCAATCCACGAAAAGAATAACTGCCGAAACCAAGTGTCGGTCAGGGCCTTGCTTGGAACCCGTCTCGCATGATTATGCAGGAACAGTTGTGGGAATGGACCCCCCCGACCGCGTGGGCTCACATACATGTCCTGAAGTGATCTTCTATAGGCGCCAACAGCAAGGTTATCGGTGCATATGTATCTTGTTTTTGGTACGGACCGCTCTAGAGTCTATGCTCTGCGTCTAGAGCTGTTCGTCCCTCATGGACAATAATACATTTCCAACCTGGAGTGAAGGAGTAAATGCCTAAAAGCGCTCATGTCCATTGTCAACCTCTGCTTGACACTCATCTGATTTCATGCTAACATTTCGAAGAGACCCCGCGGATCAATTGCCTTTGCAACACGTAACAAGGACGACCTTGTCATGGCTCTTCATCTGAACTTGAGCTTTAGACGCTTGATATGTCGTCGCTCTTGCTTTTTTGTTGTTCTCACCAGACGATAGAATGGGGATGAACTGTTACTAGTTAGACAAAGACACTTCAACTGCCTTGCTCACATATCTACAAGATTATTGAGTTGCACAAAGTAGCCCAGGTTTCAAGGCATCATTGTTCATTAGGCCTCTCTCACTAAAGAATCGCGAAATTTGTCATTAGAGGCTTGCAGCCACCTCAATCCATTCCGGACGCGTATACCCGCACCTGCCAACTCTCCATATCGTATGGCGTTTCTGAACGAAAAAATCCCTGATGCCCAGCATAAATACATTCTGGTCAGTTGTGAATACCCTCAGTCAAATCAGCTGTCATCACATGCTACCGAAAAAACGGACTAGGTGCACTTGATGAAATCTCTCCCAGTCCCGTGCCGCATTACTCCGCAGTACCCGACCACAAAGTCTCTCTTCTTCTTCTGATACTCAAAGACCACGCGGTCTGGGACATTGTCCGAGGGCCCACCGCTGTAGGGATTCAGATTGTTGTTGGTGTCGATGGGGAACTCCATCTTGTTGTTGCCACAGGGGAAGGGGAGTTTTTCACCGTTGCCAAAGTCATGTGGATATTTGCCTACCACGCCGAACGCGAAGAGGGTCAGATTGGCAAGGGGCTCAGGATAGATCATCACGAAAAATGTCTCAAATAGGGGGAAATGATCATTCGAAGAACTCGAGAAGAAAACAAGAAATGAGGTAAAGGGAATCGGCTACGTACGAGCGCCCACCGGTTTGCCATCAGCAGCAAACTTGGCTCCAGCGATAAAGGCAACCTTGATCTGGTTCTTGGTATACTCGTGCTGGGGATATGGTCCAAAGTTTCCTGCTCGCGCTCTATAGGGACATGTGGCTTCCTTTTTCGGCTCCTTGGCAATTACGAGCCTCAGCCCTCTGTCGTCGAGGATAACGGTGCGGTCCTGAAGATCACCCTCACTGTCGAACGGCGAGGCAAGGGTGACACTCGTAACACTGATGCCCAGCAGCAGGGACGTAAAGAGGTTGCAGAATCTCATGTTGGATTATGTTAGGCCTTGCCTGATGATACCAGCACTGAAGAAGGAGGTTTAAAAGGTGCCGAATACTTTTATCAAGTCAAGAAGGGCTCAAATCATGAGTTGATGGGGTAGCTGGACTGAAAAGTAGAAAGACATTTCCGCTTTTTATAACTTCCACGGCTGCCATGTTCGTCGACACGTTCGAGGCTTCTTTGGGGGGGGTATCCTTTGGTATCCGGGCTACGATGTGTCGTTTTCCCGGAGACAGTGGCTAACTTGCAACACCTTGCAAAAGCCACGATCTTACGTGGGGGCGGAAAATGGACTGCAAACATGGTGCTATCGAGGGACTGTAACGTACTCCGCAAGCTCTGGGTGCGCTACTCGATGAAGTTGAATGGCTAACTTGTAAGGTGTGGTGATTTGGTTTGACCGATGATATGTGAGACGCTCGATGCGTGCTCAAGAAAGGTACACGTTAGCCACCATCGCGAGAAACCTCCTGCGCAAAGATGCAGGTGGGGAAGCCTTCAATCTTGCGGGGGCGTGATGCACGAACTGTGACTCGTGGAGACTTCTAGCACGCCTTTGATCGGTCTGCATTGGAACTAGGTTGGTTGAATGAAGTGGTATTCTTTTGTCATTATCGTGATGGATGGCACATGGTGAGGGAACATTGAACGGAGGCTTCGCATTTTTCTCTGACAATGCCGTGTGCCAGAGAGGCGTGTTGCATTCCCAGTGGAAGGCCTCGAAGCTGAATGACGCCACGAGGCTGTGACCTTCCAATTGCACAGATGCCTATGAATTTGTCTTCACGCTTTTTCGTGGCGCGTACATCACGGCGACAGCAGGTTCTGCTATGTAACATGAAACCGCCGGAAAGCTTGGGCGTGCGGGCGCACTGTGCTGAGCTGGGAAGGTCTGCGTCATCAGATGACTCTTAATGACGTTAATCAGCAGAAGAGGGGAAGTTTCATTCATGAGCAAATTTCTTCCTCTCTTTCACTCCAGCAACGGAGAGAAATCAGAGGGCAAATTGCTGATTATCTGATCTGAGCACGTGCAAGCTTATAGACTTACACGTCGCGAAATCCATGCACAGGAAACAAGCCGTCTACCGACACCACACTCACAGCTCTTCATACTGACCTCAATTTTCAGCCATCATGACAAGCTTCACTGCCAAAGAATTTGTTGCCGCCGAGAAAACTAAGGAGTTTCCCTTGATACCTGAGCAGCTGGGTGCGCTCACGGCCTTCTTTTTAGATGACACTGTGCCGACCTCCAAGATCGCACATGATCTTACACGTCCAGTCATCAGCCTACACGAGGCCGCTGAAAAGAATCCCGACCTCTTGGACACTTTTGATCACGGAAGGCTATGGAGCTCCCTCGCCGACGCTGTTAGGAAGTTGCCAGACTTCCACGACAAGATCGTCGACCTTCTGGTCGAAATCCAGAAGGTGTCTGACCCGGCCAACCACTTTGCCTCCATGATTGACTATCAATCCTACTGGACTGAATTCGCTTTTGACTGTGAGTTTCTCCCTTCGCTCCATCAATTTAGATTTCTGCGCCATCTCTACGTGAGCTTCTACTAAATCCCATTCAGTCAAAGTCCCAAGGTCAAATGATCCAGAGCGGGAGACCAAGCGCCAAACCTGGATCAACATGAACACTTTCTGCGCCAAGATTTCCAAGCGCCGCATCCCGCAACTTGATGAGCGAACACGCGCGGCGTGGTTATTCAAAGAAGCCCTCGAGCGTGCACCCTGGGAGCAGTTCCATCACCCAGACCTTGATGAGCAGCTGGACGACGACCCTGATGACGAGGTCGTGGCTGAGGAATGTGCCTATGAGCTCGAATGCCGTGATGTCAGGGTCCTGGAGTATTGGGCACCTGCTGCTGCCGCGTGGATGAAAATCGACGCCCGAGGCATCTATGAGATGGAGGGCAAGATATCCGACGCTGATGAGGAGGGTTGGGACCCCGTGACGTGGACTGGGCCAAAGGGCTGGTCAAGGGAACGCTTTGCGTACTGGAGGGAGCGCTTTGAATGGATCAGTAAGGTCACTGTCCTTCAACGATCCACGAGGAAGGACGCGGCTGAGGCGGCGGAGGCCATGAAGAGCGTCATGGGTGAAGAAAAGTAATGAGAGCATTTCTGGATGTGAGTAGAGTTAGGTAGTCGTCAAATCTGAGCGGATGGGTTGACTCGCGTGCGATCGGAATAGCTTGTAATTTGGCAATGAAAACATTAAATGCAAAATTGCAGCATAATGGGCTTTGCAGAGTCAGTTCGAGGCTGCGCGGTTCTTCTCATGGCTCGCTTTTGACAAATTTGCTCTAGTGGAGTTTGGTATATACATAGTCCACTTCACCAAAGCTTACGAATAGGGTGCACATGATGCTGTGACAAGCTATGCGTGTGGAAGATAGTTTCGCAACTGTCTGCTGGTTCCGACATTCTTGCAGACTGTAGTCTGCGGCTAACGATTGCTTGCAATCATTCGGCTACTGTGAATATGTCTTACAAACCCAGTTTGATGGAGTTTTTCAGCCTGGCAAACTATGTATCACGGACCAGTCTCGGAAAGATGACGAATCGAGACGACTTTACCCATGCATCGGGCGCAGTGAAAGGCCGGTGAGAAGTGAGCCACAATCCGCATCTTTGTAGGAGATGCAATTGAAGGGTTCCAATTTCAAAGAGATCCGTGCGATGCCTCATCGCAACTGAGGGTATGAATGGGTTCTAGAAATCTCATGAAGTCATCAATACACGAGATGCGTCAATGCAGCATTTCGTTCTGTTTCTCTGCTTCAATGTCGACCGATCAGAAAATCGCCATGAATTGCCCGATGTCTTCAATGTAAAAAGATTGGAGTGTCCGCTGTCTCCTGAGTCCTAGCCGAATGATTAGTCATGATCGCCGATGTCTCAATCCTCTTCCCGTCATATTCCAGCATGCGCGTCCAATGACTCAATGAGGCACTTCGAATTCCAAAATGAAACGGAAGAGACGATACGAGTAGTTTCTTGTCGTCTGTTCTGATGCAAATTCGAATCAAGTGATGAGATTGGGCAGTGTTTCAAATTGGTCTGTGAAACTGGAAGAACTTGTTGTGATTATGTAAGCGCGTGATCCACCGGGACATCTCACTTCGCGCGCGCAAACAGCGCTACAAGCTGCGAATGTGACCTCTTGGAAAAAATAGTAGCCATCAGGTTCTAATGGGCACAATCTTTCCAGCCCAGTCCAGCCCAGCCGATAAACCTCGCGGGAGCTGGTCATTGTTTCATTGATCCTCGATTTCGTGCACATCTACTCTTGGGCTCGATTCAAGTGGCGCTGTAGTCCTCGACAGCTGTACTGCATGCACCAGGTTGAGTCTGTTTCTCCGAGACACCGGAACCCATCGTCATCATGAGCAACACCTTGCGCGACTTAATATCGGGGGAGGCTGAGTTAGATGACGAGGAGGATGATGAGTCGTTTGATGAGGAAACTGGCGAGACGACCGGTAGACGGAAAGGAGGTCGCATCGATGACTCCAGTGAGGAAGAGGAAGACGACGATGATGAGGAAGAAGCCCGAAAGGTGAGTTCTCATTGCTAACACATACTTTCTGTCGCTAACTCGGTCCATCAGATACGCGAGGGATTCATCGTTGACGAAGACGAAGATGAGGAGGAACTCGAGGAGGAAGACGAAGGCTCAGATGCCGAACCAAATGCCATCCCTGTCAAGAGAAAACGCGAGCACCGAGATCGAGAACACGAAGAGCGTCTAGATGAGGACGACTTGGAGTTGATCGGCGAGCAGTTTGGGGAGCGGCCGAAACCGGAGAGTCAGGTGAGAGGCGATTAATGAAAAACAAGCGCTATACTGCACGTACTAATCGACTACAGTCCAAATTTAAGCGCCTCAAACGCGGTCACCGCGGTGAAGATAACACGCGAACCGAACGCCGCGGACTCGACGAGATCTTTTCCGACGAAGACGAAGACGGCGCTGATCAGCGACCATACGGAAGACCGAACCTTCGGGCCCAGGCGGACGAGTTTGATGACTTCATTGAAGAAGATTTTCCCGAGGAAGACGATGAGGAGCGTACACGGCGATTGGAAGATGAAGAAGTCGCTCGACCAAGAGACAGAGGCGTTGGTGCAGTCGTAGACACAACTGGTCTCGACAAAGATGCTTTGGATGACATGGAAGCCATATTCGGAAACGGCGAAGACTACGACTGGGCCTTACAGATGGAGGATGATGAAGAAGATCGTGAGCGTGAGGAACAAGGCATCGAGCTCAAGGACGTTTTCGAACCATCGCAGCTTAAAGAGAAGCTTCTCACAGACGAAGACAACGAAATTCGGTTTACAGATGAGCCCGAGAGATTTCAGCTGGAGCGCAAGGCTTTCAAAAACCTTCAGCTCACCGCCGAGCAGTTCAAGGAAGAAGCCAAATGGATCACCAACCAGCTATGGCCCAAGAAGGGATTGCCACAGGAACTACAAGCTCCCTTCAGTAAAGCCATTGGCAAGGTTCTGGAGTTCTTCATCGTTGACGAAGTCGAGGTTCCATATGTCTTCCAGCACCGCAAAGACTACTTGCTGCATTCGAAAAAGATTCGAAAATCGACCCGCGATGATCCCGATGGTCCGGACTACACAATACAGTCGGATAAGCTTCTTAACCAGGATGATTTGTGGAGAATTCTCGAATTGGATGTCAAGTTTAGGTCTTTTGTAGAAAAGCGGAACTCGCTTGAAAAGACGTATGAGAGTTTGAAGACGGTGGATGTCGAAGACCTGATGGTTGAGGAAATGATTTCCGAAGCTACCACCATGGAGGAATTGCAAGACTTACAAGACTATGTCCATTTCCAATACGGGGCTAAGCTCAAGGATGTTGCTGCCATATCTGGCACTGCGACAAACGGCAAGAGAGCAGGCTCCAAATCGTCTGTTCTCGATCGAGTACGAAACGGCAAGGCGTACTACTTTGTCCAAGCATTTGGTCTTTCCGCCGATCAATTGGCGAAAAACGCACTGCGACAGGGCAAAAAGGTCACGCCGGAGGATGACTCGCAGTATCCGATGGATCTGGCCGACAGTTTGATCGATGACAACTTCTCCACAGGTGACCAAGTCATTTCTGCTGCTCGTCAAATGTACTCGGAAGAGCTTTTCGCAAGTCCCCGCATGCGCAAGTATTTCCGAAGCTCGTATTACCAAGCTGCCGAACTCAGCTGCCGGCGAACGGACAAGGGCCTGCGCAGGATCGACGACTCCCATCCCTACTATGAGATCAAGTACATGCAAAATCAGGCTATTGCTGACTTGGTTCATCAACCCGAGGTTTTTCTGAAGATGATGCGTGCAGAGGAAGAAGGCCTCGTGGAGATCAAACTCGTCATGCCCACCCGATATGATTTCAGGCGACAACTGTATCAAGAGTTTGAATCGGAAAATTTCAGCGACCGTGCGGAGCAATGGCGAGAAGAGCGCAAAAAGGTTCTGGACCTGGCATATCCAAAGCTGGAGAAGGTGATCGTGAAGAACGTGAAGGAGGTGATTCGAACATTCTGTCAGGATGAGGTCCTCAAGATGTGCCGACAGGAATTCTACCGCAGACTGGATCAGGCGCCGTACAAACCAAAGGGCATGATTCTCGGTACCACTCCTCGGGTGCTCGCGCTGTCGAACGGCATAGGCGATCCAGTTCGAGACCCCGTCTGCTGGACCTGGGTTGAGGAGGATGGACGAGTTATCGAGCAAGGCAAGTTTGGCAACCTGGCCAGAGACGAGGCAGAGCGAGACGAATTTGCAGAACTTGTGCGGCGGCGTCGGCCTGATGTTCTTGCCATTAGCGGATGGAGTGCCAACACGAACAAGCTCGTAAGGGATTTGGAAGCGCTGGTGAGCGACAAGGATCTCCGAGGAGCTGAATTTGATGATCCCGAAACCAATGACTACAGGACGGAGCCTCTCGAGGTTGTCATTGTCGACGATGAGGTCGCTCGACTGTACAAAGACAGTCCTCGCGCAGTGGCCGAGCATCCATCGCTGAGTTCAGTGACTAGATACTGTATTGGTTTGGCTCGCTACATGCAGAACCCGATGAAGGAGTACGCCGCCTTGGGCAGAGATGTTTCGTCGCTATCTTTCCATACTTGCCAACACCTTCTACCGCAGGATAAGCTCATAAAGTACCTGGAGTCCGCCATGGTTGATACGGTGAATATGGTCGGCCTGAACATTAATGATGCTATGGCTGATCCATACACCGCCAACCTGCTCCCTTATATTGCTGGACTGGGACCACGAAAGGCGACGAGCGTCATCAAGGCCATCAATGCGAACGGCGGGTCCGTCAACACCCGAGACGAGCTGGTCGGTGATCCTGATAGTGGCAAACTGCCTGTTGTCGGTCCTCGAGTGTGGAACAACTGTGCCAGTTTCCTGTACATTGACTACGATGCCACAAATCCGTCGTCCGATCCCCTCGACAATACGCGTGTTCATCCTGAGGACTACGAACTTGGCCGCAAAATGGCGGCTGATGCCCTGGAATTGGACGAGGAGGACGTCAAAGCTGAGACTGACGAAAATGGCCCCGGTGCTATTGTCCGGAAACTCTTCAAGCAAGACGAACAGGAGCGTGTCAACGAACTTGTTCTTGACGAGTACGCTGATCAGTTGCTGACCAACTTTAGTCAACGCAAGAGAGCTACTCTTGAGGCAATCAGTGCCGAACTGCAGGCGCCTTACGAAGAACTGCGCAGAAGCTTCTCTCCCCCCAACCAGTCCGAAGTGTTTACCATGTTTACTGGCGAGACCAAATCATCACTGTGCGAGGGCATGATTGTGCCCGTCAACGTGCGCATGGTTCGCGACGATTTTGCCATTGTCAAGCTCGATTGCGGCATTGAGGGCAGAGTCGAGGCGCACGAAGTCAACAGTCGGGCCTCGGTCAAGGATGTTCTGAGCACAGGGCAAACCGTTCAAGGCAAAATCCTGGAACTCAACTACAAGGACTTTCTGGCCAAGCTCTCGATGCGCGAAGATGCTCTCCGCACACCATACAAGCGGCCCATTAACTACGGACGCGACGGGTGGGACTATGCCCTGGAAGCTGCCGACAAGGACGAACTTCGTGAGAAGGATCAAACTACGGGCCGAACGCAGCGTGTCGTCAAGCATCCTAATTTCAAGCCCTTCAACTCGATCCAGGCAGAAGAATACCTCGGTTCGCAGCCACCAGGCGAGGTGATTATCCGCCCCTCGTCAAAGGGTAACGATCATTTGGCCATTACGTGGAAAGTTGCCGACAACGTGTACCAGCATATTGATGTGCTTGAGATGCAAAAGGATACCGAGTTTTCCGTCGGCAAGCTGCTTCGCATTGGTGGCAAGTACACGTACAGTGATCTTGACGAGCTGATTGTCGATCACGTCAAGGCGATGGCGAGGAAGGTCGAGGAACTCATGCGGCACGACAAGTATCAAAGCAGATCGCGCTCAGAAACTGGTAAGCGATTTATCTCATTTGTCTATCTATTCCCGTTGTCAGAGCCCGTATTTTGCTTTATGGCATTACTGGCCGTCTCGCAATATTCCTTCTCCCCCTCTCGGCTCCTCCTTTGGAATAATAGCAGTCACTAACACGAAGTATAGAGAAATGGCTCACTACATACATCGACGCCAATCCCAACCGATCAGCATACGCCTTCTGCATCGATCCAAAACACCCTGGGTACTTCTGGTTATGCTTCAAAGCTAGTCGCTCTGCACGAGTAATCGGACTACCCGTTCGTTCTATCCCGCAAGGGTACGAGCTGAAGGGGTACCAGTACCCCGATATGCGTGCTCTATGCAACGGGT
The DNA here is from genome assembly GCA_018360055.1 of Claviceps monticola. Taxonomy (NCBI): domain Eukaryota; kingdom Fungi; phylum Ascomycota; class Sordariomycetes; order Hypocreales; family Clavicipitaceae; genus Claviceps; species Claviceps monticola. The sequence continues at coordinate 21,661 of SRPP01000266.1, forward strand.
TCAAGCTGCGGTATCAGAACGAATTTTCAAAGATGGGAACAAGGTAGCGGGGGGCGAGGCATCTCGCCTGCACGGTCACGATGTATCTGCACTTTCCCTTGATTCTTGGAAGACCTGGATGGAAAGTGAAGCGGAACGAGATTTGGGTTTATCGGTTAAGAATGGGCGATGTGATGGGCTTTTTCTTTTTTTTTTTGTGTTGCATGTTTCATTGATTATAGCCAGAACTGATACAAAAAGATATCGTTGTTTTTTTTGAGCTTGTGTGTTCAATCTATCTTCTTGGTCTTTTCCCTTTCGTGCTCTCGGGTTCTGGTTCACCAAAAAAAAAAGTGGAAGGAAGAAAAAAAAGTGCTTCGTCAGATTAACTTTCGCTTGTTTCTCTTGTGAGGACGGCACGGACAGAAGACAGCTGGGTCACAGGTATAGGAATATAACCACGAACATCGATCCATGGGATGTTGTAGGATGTACAAGAAACTTCGATTTACCTTGCGCATGTTTGCTAAGTACGTGGACGGCAGGGGAATTGCGCTCGAGATGGCCGATCTCATCAAGCCTGGCCCTCTTAACCAGGATGAGTCCTCCTCGTGCCTAGTGGCGGAGTTTTAAAGAAGCCAGTCAGTCACCTGCCCATGGAATGCCACGACAGACATTGAGACAACCCGCCATACACAGAGCACGTATATGTAATGTACTGGGTCTTTACTCCGTATGTACATGAGGAGTCATATTCTTGGGGGTTTTTATTTTTCTATTGCTTCTAATAGTCTAGCAAACAATGTCAACCGATTCAGCGATAGCGCAGAAGGGTAAATCACTCACAGTGAAAGACTACATGGAATGAAATGCTCACTCGGTAACACAAGGAAGACTGCTGAAATGACGCGGTTGAAGAAAAGGCTGAGAATATTTAAAGTCGGTCGAGTGGGCCTTAAGGCTTATCGTCTGTATGTACATAGCATCATTCACTTACTTGCTACAACGAAAGAGCAGCATACAGCTGTTACATAGTACGAAGTCTCTTCACTCTTTATTACATATATGATTGGCTACTCACCGGCTCTTCCAGCATGGTTTCTCTAGATAGCTACATCTCGCCAGGTGGCGGCTGACACTGGATAAACTCTATACCGCCCAATGACCCTCTAGTTTCATCGTACTCCATCAAATACGACTATGTACATATCCAACAGCAGACTTGGAAATAATTCGGCGATTCGCAATAACCAAAGCACACGGCCTCCAGTCTTTCAAGTTGTGGCCTATAATGTCGTACTTTGGCCATATGCCAGTCAAAGGCCTTGTCTGTAAGGTGTGACCTGTCACACGGCCGTGCAGTGTGCACATATCACTCGACCAGGCACATATACTACCTCTCGTCCTGGAGACATTGCACACCGAGATCCTCGACGTGGTTAGCTCCTCCGAAGTCGTTGACTTCTCCGAAGATACGTCCTTCGGGGCGCCGGCTCCTTTAGGAATGGTCGGTACCCGCGGAGCCGGCCACTTATTAGAGTTGGCTACTCAGTAGGCGCACGCTAGGATATGGACACCACTCGGCGGACCTGGTGTGTGAGTCACAGGAGAAGGAGAGAAGGGCCAGGGAGCAGGAATGGAGGCACGGGGGGCCGAGTAGAGAAATTTAGCCTCCCCGAGATCGGTCGGGATATTCAGGCCATCAGCCGGGGATTGATAGGAGGATGTGGAGGACATTGTACATTATATCATCGCTGGCCTCCTCCAAGGACTCTGAGACAAGGGCCAATATGTACTTGAGATTTGGAACTGAGGAAAGTCAATTCAGAACGTGGTGATCGACCGTGACTCTACAAGGAACTCTAGAGGCGTGTCTCCTCCCTCTGAGCCCTCGAGGCGGCCAGCGATGATATATATACATGAATCGCAAGTGTCTTCCTCAAACCCCACTGTCCCTGCTGCCAAACCCGGCTATCTGCCTGAATATCCCGAGTGTGCCTGTACTGCCTGAACTGGCAAGTGCTGTACGATCACGGATCGCCGTGGGTGCACAGCGCCCGGTTGGAATGTCGCAGGTGAGGACCGGTGTGCCTACACGTGTGACACTGGGTCGTCGTCGGGCATGGTTCCGTCGTCGCATAATGTCGTTGGTTGGAGCTCTTGTAGCTCAATCCAGCCTCCAGCCTCCAGCCTCCAGTACGAAGGCTCCAGCGCAACAGAGAAGAAAAAGAAGGAGAAAACGTGTCAGCTCATCTTACGAGTCTTACGCTCGAGAATCGTGAAAGAGATGGAGCGTGCAACGCAAATTTACGCACTCGAAAGCATACCCAAGGACTTTAGACGTATCCTTCATGAAGACGATCGTGAACCGGAAATGGGCCAGGTCGACATCTCTCTCTATCTAATCCAGTTCACAGTCATCGACTAGGAATGACACATTCGCAGGAACCCATTCTGGCTGTATTGGCGCGATGTCTATGCCACGAACTTTTGCGCTGGGGTATCTGTCACCAACTATGCGAATGCGTCAGCCAACAAGACTATCTTAGGCGTAACGATGTATTATCGTGATTAATTGCCGATAGTAGACTAGGTTTTGGACCAGAATTGCAAGGCAAAGGCGAAGACAACGGCTATTCATGGTCGGCGAGCCTGGCACGCGTGATCCGAGCCTCCGAGGCTGCCAACACTAGAACCAGAACATACCTTCTTCTGCTCATATTCCTGTTCAAAAGTAAGGCTGCACAGCGAGACAAATAGAAGACACTCAAGGCAGCCAGCCAGAGTCTTTGCTTACCAGTGCCCGTTCCAATATTCAAGATTTCTTGCGGGTGGTCCCCAATTGGGGACAAGAGCAGCTTGTCTTTCGTAAGCATCATCAACATGGCGTGCTTCATGTTCTCTCTGCTCTGTTCCGTTTCGTCATTTGGAATCGGATATTGGCCATCACGAAACACTGCGTTTTAATGACAACGCTCTTCAGGTAAGACCAGATGTTTTCAATGGAGTGAAGGTCAGGGCTAGCTCAGCCTAGGTATGCGGCGGCCAGTCCAGAGGAACCACCCCTGGCGTCTCGAGGCATTCATCACGATTTCAGCTGGGTGAACGTAATCTTTTTCTCTTTTGTATTCTTCCATTCGCTGAGTCGTCTTTCTGATTCCTGAGGGAGAAACTGATTCCGGACCTCTTAGACGGCATATTATGCGACTGTTAGACCAATTAGACCAATCATGACCTCACTTCATATTCATCTGTCCAATGCGATTTCAGGCGCAAAGTGTCATGTCAGGTTCCTTTTACTTGCGATCTCTGGCGACTTACTCATATATGCAGTGTAAGCAGCTGGCGTCGATCAATGCCGAAAAAATTGATCGAGAACTGACCTCAGGACCCTGTCACCTGACAAGGGTTCAGCTGAAAGTCAGGTGCGCCGCAGCTGCAAGAGGAGAAGAGTATCTCTTGGGGAGCGCTATTCCCAATTTCCAGCAATTTGAATTTCGTCTATAGAAGCGGAAGGAAAGCAGGAAGTTCTCTTCTTTCTTTTCCTGCTCAGAATTATCCGTTGCTTCTGAATTCGAAGCAGGTTCAGCCAACGTTCAGAGAAATCACCGACGGAATTGGTGAGTGCTCCTCCTACAAAGACCAACATGTTGCCTAATTGAAAGCAGTACAAGACCCAAGAGTAACGACTTCACGCGGATATGCATTCGATAGCACAATCACTACTCGCTGCAACGCTGGCAGTGAATGGAAGCAACAGTTTCTCTTCTAATTGAGGGGTCCGTCTGGCATCGATAAATTCTAGACTTGGGTCCTGGCAAATGACCTCCAAATATAAACGCGAGAGACGATCGCCGATGGCACACCAGCTATTGGAGCAGCTCCGACACAATCTGGTGATAATGGCAAGAGAAACGGATGCCAGCTCGACTACGGCGAAGTAATCTTGTCGTTGTCGCCAGATTGTGTCGGACATGCTCCGCCACCCGGTGTGCCATTTTCCTCTGGCCAGGATGCATTGACCATGAACCGAGTCTTGGGCCTGTGACTGGGGCCCCTTTATTGGACGAGTCATCGTTGGTACCGTTCACTGCCAGCGGAAATGATGAATGAGTGGGCAAGACCCAAAAAAGTTTGAGGCCCTCGGGCCTCGGAGGATCCTTACAACAAAACAAGACCGAAAATCCACAGAGTAAACCACCAGAGCAGCCATCGCCACCGAATCACAACACGGCTCCGCAAAGAAAAGAAAGGGACAGGACTGAGTTGAATTGATGTGCCAAAGCGAAGAGCAACAATCGAGGAATCTATATACATTAAAGTTCGGAAACGTTGGTTCGAGACCTCAAAAGTAAAGAGCAGCGAATGATAAACCAGACAGCACAACTATTCAACTGAACTTCTATGTATATAGATTCTTCGATTGTTTCTCTTCGATTTAGTACATCAATCCGACTCAGTTCTGTCCCTTTCTTTTCTTTTCGAAGCCGTGTTATGATCTAGTGAGAATGGCTGCTCTGATGGTCCGCTCTGTGGATTTTCGGTCGTGTTTTGTTGTAGGGATCCTCTGAGGCCCGAGGGCCTCAACTGGTTTGGGTCTTGCCCACTCATCCCGCTGGCAGTGAACGGTACCAACGATATTTCGTCCAATTAAGGGGCCCTCATGGCACAACAGTGGCAGTGAATTCACGTATAGCCCAACTACAACCCTCTATAGACTATGACCCATCTTGGCGTTCCCATAGTATGGGATGGTGCTTACTCGACCAGTTTCATCTTAAGTTACGGAGACACGAGCCCCCTGCCACCCCAGTGCCCCAACAGTGCCGGCAGCAAGATGTCAATCCAGTTTCTCCATCGCATCATCCCCTGGGAGGCAGGTCGTCGACACATTTTGGGTTGAAGAAGGTCATCGGTTGTGACTTGTCGAACGACGAAAACAGGCTTCTCGCGCCTGTTCCCATGGGGCATTCGCGATAGGGCACTGGTGTGATCAAGACGGATGCGTGCGGGCGCAGTTGAGGCAGCGTTCTCTCACTACTCCGGTGAGTACAGATAGGTCTCCTCTGGCGTGTTTATGAGCAGAGCAGCGGCCACATATCTTGGAGCCGCGCTAAAGGCGGCGATATGCATTGTGCCCAAACCTGTGAGACCTTAAGCACTGTCGGAGGTGCTGCGTTCACGCCGGCGCGGCACAGCTTGTTCGCCGCTTTGATATTGTCAACTCCTATAATCAACGCCGAACGGAGCGTAGGTTGCCATTCCGCGGGGTTTCCGTGAGGCAACTCTTGCCACCCCCGGACCGTTTGCTGCGGTAAGACTTTTCAACAGTTCTTCGGTGCTTTTGTTTGCTGACAGCCGTACGGGGAAAGATTTTACGAATGATGCCGAATACGTGGCGGTTGATCGTTGCATCCGGCCCAAAGGCGGTTTCTATCCATGTGTTGTCTTCAATGTGTGGTCGAGCTGCGTCTCGGGAGTTGGTTATCACTGTGTTGCAACTCGCCGCTTCGGAGACATCATGCTGCCATCGCGTCGGCGAGCATGTGGGGGGAGCTGAGGCCGAGGACGGTACTGGAACATGACGGAGTGTGGTTGAAGTGATGTCAGCCTGTCAGGTGATGAGCCGCCGGACGCCGGTGCAGTTGCGCAAAGTTCTGGAGTTGCAAATTGCGCGAGAGAGGGACACTAATATACAGACCAGGCATGAGTCATGACTCATGACGGTATCGTGCTGGGTCCAATGAGGTCGTGAATGACGAGATGGCAGTTCCTACAGCCGTCGCTTATTATACAGGTGAAGAGCCCGGTACAGATGAGAAGCTATGAGAGAGCAAAGCAAGCATTGAGAGGGGTCAGCAGAAATGAAGTAGTCGCTCTAAATTAAAACAGACTCACAACCTTGTCTAGCCATTCCAAGAATGGTGGTGTTCGATTGTCTTTCCCAGCTGGCAGTGGGCACGAGACGGTGTGCTGTCTGAGTTCTGGAGGACCATCCCAACTAGGAGTCCTAGGACCATCCACCACCACTATCTCATGACATGACTACCTTTCGGCCCCTGCCTACTGCCGCCGCTGACAGCCCCCCGCCCGTGCAAGCACACGTGTTTGCGCCCGAGACCGCCGCTGAGAAGTGGTGTGCGATCCGTACGGCAAGGAGAGTGCTACTAAAGACGTCAATATTGGTGACTTTCTCTACAAGGTGGAGGCCGTTGGATCGCCCGGTCACCAACCCTTGATCATCGATGCGCTGGAACCTGCATGAAGCGGCCCGCGGCGCCAAGCAGTCGGCCTCGAGAACGACCTGCTCACCGAGATAGTTGTTCACGTCCTCAAGTTCCACACCAAGGACCCAACCGGCGCGACCTACACCCTCGGCAACGTGACCAAACTATGCCGCAAGCACAGAGGACCCCCATAATCGGATAAGGACTTCTTCTGCTTCAATGCCATTGCTTGAACCTCGCCCGAGTCGAAGCTGACAGAGTCTAAGAAAATATGGCTGCTAGTGAAGCTTGGGACGCCCAACTGCGGGTCGCTCGAATGTTGAAATCGGATGATGTAGCTATTGAATTGTTATGAGTAGAAACAGTGTTCTCAACGGGACAGTCCCGTTGTCACAGGTGTAGGCATACTTGGAAGTTGGCCCGTGAACCTTGGATTTCTAAAGTCAGAGCGTCACAGCTCATACAACAAAGAAGAGAAGGTTCGGAGTCAAGAAAATAAGGAGCAAGGCGCTGTAACTCAGGGAACAAACAAGAGAAGGGTCAGATGAAGTCAAGGGTTGGAGCAAAGGACATGTCCCAACGAGAGATCACCAGGTCAAAGGCCATTATCGATAATAAGAGCGCGGGCTTTCCAAGAACTCAGAGGGAGAACATACGCCTTTAGAGATCCTTGTAGGGCCATAGTCGATTACTGCGTTCAAAATAGACATTCATCAGTTCCAAGTCCAAGATATTGGCCGTTGTCCCCATCAGAGATGAGGAGCCGCGTGATCAATCAGAAGTAAGCCCGGTGGCTCCTGAATCGATGAATAGGGGAAATGCAACAACGCCTCAAAGACAATGGTTGGAAGAAAATTAGTTTACAACACAGTGATATATGGACAATGAATGGTGCATGGAATGTATTATGTAGCACGAATGGCAACGGCGAAAGATTCGCTCGGTAACAAGGCACAGACTTCCATGAACTTCTTGGGAGGTCACAAGAAATCTTGGCACCTCTCGCCGTGGTTTTCCTTTCTTACTGCACTTCTTCTTCAGTTTGCATTTGTACTTGTATGCCTCGCATTGACGAAAAAGGTAAACTCGTTTTGTGTGACGCGGCAATGAGTGTCGCGAGACGGCGGACCTCGGTCGTAAAGAGGTGTGAGCCCTTTGGCGGGATTTCGGAGAAGCGGTTAAATGTTGGTTGACCATTGTGTCTTGGTCCCAGAAGTGGTTCGCGTGGTTTCATATTGAGAAGCTCGGAGAAGTAATAAATAGTGTCTGGTCTAAATGGACCAAGTCAGAAGGGTGAAGGACATGGAAAAGGATTCGCGTAAATAGATACATACCACGAGCTCAACATGTCTTCACGGCACTGGATCCCGTCGCCGTCGTCAAGTTTGAGCATCTTTTCTGTGTGCTTTCCCTGGTGCTCTTGTAGGTGGCAGTCGGCAGCGATGAATCTCGCGCTTTGAGACATCCTCTCTCCCAGATAACTAATGCAGAAGAAAACGGCCAATACTGGGCGGAACCGGACCCGAATCCGCTCCGACTTGTTCGAGCTATTTCCTTTGCCTTAATTCTTCGTTCTCGCGTCTCAACCTTTCGTTCTCCGCATCTAGTCGCCTCAACCTTTCTATCTCCTGCCGTTTGGTTTCTTCAGTTTGCCGTTTGGTTTCTTCAGTTTGCCGTTTGATTTCTTCAGTTTTCCGTTTGATTTCTTCAGCTTTCCGTTTGATTTCTTTATTTTGCCGTATTGTTTCCTTGTCTTGTCGTGACTCTTTTTCAAGTGTCTTGATCCTATCCGCCAATTCTTGGTATTCCATGGCCTCTGCTCTTTCTTTGACCCTTGCGTTGTCCCGGTACCGTCTCAACGCTTGGGCGTTTTGATTTCGCCCTTCTTGCGCCTTCGTCGTGCCCGATTTGCTTTCCACCGTGAACTCGACGCCAGGTAATGGGGACAGGACTAAATACTGTAGCTCCTCCAAAGGTCGTGTGTCCCTCGGGTCGGTTGATGGAAGCTCTGCAAGGGGAATTGGAGCTAATTGATCTGGAGAGGGGAGATGATTCTGGAAAGACCACTCCGCCCCAGTACATGTCTGTGTCGTCGCTGCGCCACTCCATCTGCATTGGGACAGATTGACATTTGTCACCCATTAGGTGGTATGCCCGACAGTGCGAGCACTTATGTACATGCATTGGTTGTGCGTTAATCAGTAGCTTTTAGGTTCAATAAATGTGAGCTGAGGATAAGACATTCCGATGTCACATCCGCTCTCCTTTTATTGAACGTCTTCGTTAGCCGACTAGCCGCTTCATTTCCCGATGCTATAGGATGAATGAGCAACTCCCTCTCTAGATAGATCGGTCGTGGAGCTCCTTTCATACTGATGTATAAAAGGGGTGATCTATTCCGTAGAACAGAATAGAACAACCATCTTCCTACGCATTACTTTTGTCATAACATTCTATCGAGGAATGCCCCGCATGAGGGGAAATCGGGGCTTGCGTCACGTGACGCTGAAAGTCGATTGACGGGCCGAGCCGCGCGGTATCTAACGCGTGAACTCGTCGGGGGGATTCAATATAAGAAAGAGGAGGGCGTGGAATGTAATATGTAAAATGGTACTCTGTAAGTCCGGAGGGACTATAGGTAGTAAAGCTGAAGGGTCCCGGTGCCGAGGATTCACGTGAGCGCACTGACGGTCGCAATACATACATGGCGCCAAAGATAAGTACATAACTACGTAGGCAAAACTGAAGGTGTCTCTCCGTGCGGGCACCTACCTCCTGTCACCTACCCTTCCACTGCTCAGACTTCTTCCCTCCTTGCCTTCGGCGACCCTCTGGGGGCCCTGCCGGGGGACGCCTGCGGCGGGCTGCTCGCTACGCTCGTCGTGGAAAGTTGCATCATACGTAAGGATATCTTCTCAGATTTTCCTCAGGCCCCTCTTACGTAAGCATATCTTCTCGGATTTTTCCTCCTCCCCCCCAAAACCGAGCAGGAAGAAGAGCTGACCCTGACCCCGGTCCCATACCTGACCCTCTCTGATACCTGACCCTCTCGCTGGCCAATCATCTTCGAGATATACTTTGTCAGGGTCAGGGAAGCGACGCTCGTGCAGTAACATACGCATGCTGGAAACGTAGAAAACCCCATCCGAGCGAGATTCCATGTTTGCAACGGCGGCCAATTGAGTTGCATGATGCAAGGTACATAGGAAGCCCCTAATTGACAACTTCCCGACGTGATGAAAACGATTTGGCCGAGGTTGACACATGCATATGTATTTGGTGCATTTTACGCCATGCTTTATGACAAATTCTTGGCGCCATCGGATGCTTTCATCCCTGTTCTGTGACCTGCGTGAACTGAGTACAGAGCACAGACGGTGACAAGCCGGGCGCTCTTGACGTCATGGCGCGTCGCCGTGAGTTGTGACGGCAATCATGGCCGGAATCCCCCAACTAACATTGATGATGCACCACCAGAGCTCCAATCTCGTCTAGGTGTAGGTGTGTCGCTTCGTCCTCGACTTCCGCTTCCGTTTGCCGGCAATATGGGCCACGTCATCCGTGGCGTGCCGTGGGCTCTCAATGTAGCTCGTCGAGCCCAACCTATGTCTGGCCGCCTACCTCGAAGCCCTCGTGGAGGATGGGCACAGTTCATTGTACCGTCTACGGGCTCTCCGAACCTACACTTCCTGAGTAGATCATACGGCAACGACTCTTCAGCCGAGAAGCCAACCTCCATTCGCGGCGCGACACAACGAAAGGCAGACGACCGCCCGTGGCACCGCGAGAGCAGCAATGCGTTGCCCGAGTCCACATCGCCGAATCCTGCACCAAAAAGCGCAGCCCAAGGTTAGCAGTATACTTGATCCTTACCAGATGGTCATGTTCCCACTGTCTCGACCCACGAACACTAGTTAATCAAAGTGACTCCTAGGTCGACTACTTACCACGCCGACACGTCTCCTAAAGCTGATTCTACCGACCCCTTTCCATCCCGAGCAAGAATACATCAATGAAAATGCATCGGAAAAGAGGAAGTGGGCAAACAAGTCGGTCGAGCCTCTCGCACTTCTTGTTCACCCACAGCAGCCTCTCTCGTATCTGGAAAGACTGATACAGGCTGAAATTCCTCCGCTCCTTGTCAAAGGAGGTGGCGACAAGCTGCCCGAGATTGTTTTTCGAGCCGAAGCCGACTACTCGGGGGACAAAGTAACACGCGACGAGTCCAAGGAAACCAGCGGATCCAACGTTGCCTCCTACTCGGGCCTAGGACACGAAGGTCCCAACAAGAAGCACAAGACACACTGGGTGAGATGGAGCGGCAGCACCGAGATTGGCGACTTCATCAGAGATGCAGCCCGAGGTCGAGAATTCACAGTGAGTATCCAAGGCCACGACGAGGAACTGCGCATCGCTGTGCCGAGCTTTAAGGACAGAACGTACTATCAGCGCATGAGGTTGCGACGAATGTCCCATGAGATTGACCAGATGGCTCGCGTGAAACGAGAGTGCGACTTCCTGGCACACAAGGGCGCGTATACGCTGGCAAAGGGCGGATTCGCCGCTCTGGCCGGCTGGTGGGGGTTCGTCTACTACGTCACGTTCCATACAGAAATGGGATGGGATCTAGTTGAGCCAGTAACATATCTCGCTGGGCTGGCCACCATCATGGGAGGTTATCTCTGGTTCTTGTTCATCAGCCGCGACCTGAGCTACAAGGCCGCCATGAACATGACGGTGTCGAGGCGGCGAAATACTCTGTATCAGGAACGAGGCTTCGACCAGCAGCGGTGGGATCAGGTCGTCCACGAGGCCAATGCGATACGACGAGAAATCAAGATTGCTGCGCAGGAGTACAGTGTCGATTGGGACGAGATGAAGGATTTGGGGGGCGAAGAAGTGAAGCAGGCGCTGGAAGAAGAACAGAATAGCAAGAAGAATGGGGACAAAGAGGAAGACAAAGAGGATCAGAAGCAGGATGAGGAAGAGAGCCCTAGCAAGCATCAAGATTCGGAGTCGGCACAGGAGTCGGAGTCGAGGAGTAAACCTTGAAGTTGTTGGCGAACTAGGGTTGCGGCATCGGTATACGGGTTGCATGAAGAGGATGTGTCTCGAAACCATAGTACTCTGTCAAGATATTGCAGCGTGTTCGTCAGTGCACAATGTAAACTACAGATTTGGCAGATTCGTTTAGTCAGTCGGCTCAGTCCCTATTGGGGCGGCCCTGGCCGATATTGCATTTTGCAGGGAGTAAAGACGAAGGGAGGCACGCCGCACTGTAAGGGAGGGCAAACCGCAAGTCTGAGCCTCTGAGGTGTTACAAGTTGACCCGAATTGCAAGCCTGCCATGAAACCCGTATCTTTACTAGAAACTTATTCGTTTGTGCCGGGATGCCCTTCTCAGCTGACCTCGTATTTTCTCAGTGTAGCTGATGCGCGTTTCTCAGTTCAACCATTCTTTGGTAAGAATTTGGCTTGCCGTGGCTCGAAGGGATGGTTCAAGCCTTAATAAGCCCGCAATTACTTTAGCTATACACGCAATCTCCTCCATCGTGAACTCTGCATCTGTGTCATCGTGGAAAGAAACCCGTTACCCGCTCAAGCCGTTTTTGAAGCGCCAGGCCCCCATACCGTAGCTACATAGTGTATTTTTAATTAGAATACGTACATACAGCTATTACTCGAGGAGCTGTATTAAACGAGGCTTGCATCTTGTTGTAGGGAGTATGAAATAACGCGTCGGTTGGTCGGCAAAGACCTCGCAGAGGTGAGTAAGCTGCAGGAGATCGGCCCTCGAACAAGCCTGTGTCGTACGATTTCTCCCCTTCTCCGTGTAGGTATCGAGACGTTTCGGTCGATTCCACGGTATTTCGCAAGAAGGGACCGGCCCTTTCACCTCTTGCGGGCCAGGACTTCGCTTTATTAGGACGTTCCTACCTTGCGTTGAGAGCACAACATTACATACAGATCAGAGGCGGCACCTAATAAAGCATGGTTGGTGTGCATATGTACACCTCAAGTTGTCTCAGATGGCGTGAAATGGCAGGTCGGCATTGCTTATCTGAAGCTGCATGGAGCCTGTACATCAACGATTCTCTAACGATTTTCTCAGCCAAGGTCTCGCACTCTCGCTCGACCTGCTAATATGTTGTTTATTCATCTAATGGCCTTCTTACTCGTATCATGTCGACAGTATCTCAAACAAATGAGCAAAGGCCGCCACAGGTGGAGGGCGACCTGATTGTCGCAGAGGACATTGCCATAAGCCTGGATCGACTCGGAGTGTCTATCACCGAGTCGGAGTGAATTACGTGGTTTTAGGCTGATGATCAGACTGACATTGATTCTGTCTTTTCCGAACCGTTTGTTCACCCCACGATTCACGCATCATTCAATCTTGAAATATAGGGAATGGTGTAAATGCTCCCTCTGCCGTTGTCTCAAATGATGTGAAAGGGCAGCTAGTGCTTATCTTTATCTGGACAGAATCTGACATTGAACTTTCTCCAACCATGGTGAGATGACGTGTTGGCTTCCCCGGAACTCCACTGATTATACGTATTTATGA